>JAVJIF010002254.1:0-209935 GCA_038442645.1 Agave tequilana
TGTTGGCCCAAGGTTACAATCAACCCATGTTTAGTGTATTTTGATGATTACAAACATATTAGTTATTGGTACTAATATAAATTGTTGTTTAAGTGTGTTTCAGGTTTATATATTAAAGAGATGAATTCTTCCCTAAAGGAAGGTGTATTGGACTCAAGACAAGTCAAATTGGGCTCAAATTGCAATATTGAAGATCAAGAGAAGATAGCTTAAGTTGAAGTCTTGAAGACCATTGTAGTTTGTAAGTTTAGTTTTGTAAAGATAGAATATGTGAAATTTGGCTCTAGGATTTGCACACACATTTGTTTTATATGTTTCTATGTTTTCAAAATATTTATTTCTAGGTTTATGCCTTAGTTTATACATACAGGTACCCAAAGCTTTACATCTTCAAAAACTTGTTTAATACATGTATATAAACTATTTTCAGCATAAAACTTAGCTTCAGATTTTTAAAGATTTTATACAAAATTTTCTATCTTAAAATCTGCCCAGAAAAACAGTTTTCCAGGCAGACCGGTCGACCGGCCCAGTCGACCGGCTGCTGTGTCCGGACATGCACAAGTTGTGCATGTCTGTCGGTCGACCGGACCAACAGACCGGTCGACCGAAATTAGATGTTTGCTCTCTGTATCTTTCCGTCGACTGGGTCGGTCGACCGGTAGAAGGAAACTGTGTTTCCTTTCTTGCGATCGGTCGACTGGCAGTCGACGGAGCCATAACGGCTCTTTTGCCAGCAGGGTCCCGGTCGACCGGCAGTCGACCGGTAGGCCTGCAACTCCTCCAACGGCTCTTTCCTCTTTGGGCTGTTCTGAAAAACTGTTTTATTTTTGTTTTAACAGACTTTTTAGAGGGTTGTTGGGGTGCTTTTGCAGGTGATATTAGCTGGAAAAATCAGAGTTTTTAACCTATTCTCTCCCTATAAATAGTGGGAAATAGGCCTTAATTATTTACCAAGAAAAATACAAGTTTTCATTGTTTTTCAAGAGAAAGAGAAAAATAGTTTAAAGCTTTCATTTCCATTCTTTCAAATTGGTTTTTCAGTTGTTGTTTGATCTCTAATATCACTCTACAACTGAAGCTTTTCTCACCACACTTCATAGAGCCAAAAATTTCATATTCTTTCTATAGGTGAAGTTGTAAAAGAGTGAGAGTGTTTGTAAAAGAGTGTTGTGGTCTAGTTAAAGATCACTATTTGTAATTCTTGTTCTTGTGGAGACAAGCTCCTCGGTGGAGTTTCTTTGTAAGGTGAAGCTACGGGCTTGAGGTCTTTGGAGGCCTAACTTGTACGGGATCCTAAGGGGATAGTGGAAACCTTCACGGAGGTGAAGGCGGGGACTAGAGCTACGGGCTCGAACCTCGAAACAAATCACTTTGTTTGCGATTGCTTTTTTGTCATCTTGTCTAATTCTCTCTTGCTTTACTTGCTTTCAATTTATTGCTTGAGAACTAACATTTTATTTGTGCAATCCTTACTTGTTTACTTTTCTTGCTATATTACTTGTGTACATTTCATCATCGCATTTCATACTTGGAATTGTTCGATCACACCTCAATACAACACGGTTGCATTGCGCACCTCTAACCCATTTAAGGGGAATTGGGAGGAAGGAGTTCAGAACCTCGCAAGGGGTATTCGGCTCTTAGTCGTGTTTTGAGAGATCGTTGCATCACTCACTTAAGTAAATTTAAAAGAGCATTAGATTAGCAATTACACCTATTCACCCCCCCTCTAGGTGTATTTCAATTGGTATCAGAGCTTGGACTCTAGGATTTGGCTTAACAACCTTAGAGAGATCCTCATATTGCTAATCATTTCATTCATTTCCACATAGTAAACATGGCCGATGGTATTAAGACACCCCCTAAGTTTGATGGACTTAACTTTCCATATGGAAGGTTAAGATGACCGTTTTCTTGCAATCTCTAGGTAGCCGAGTTGCAAAGGCCGTGACTAAACAATTTAGTGCCCCCGATGGTGATGAATCTACTTGGTCCGAAATTGAGACCAAGGAGTTTGATGCCAATGCTAGGGCTCATTATGCACTCCTACAAGCCCTCAATGATGATGACATAGCTAGAGTCATCCATTGCAAATCCGCCTATGAGATTTGGACCCATTTGCTAGTAACACATGAGGGGACATCACAAGTGAAGAGGGCCAAGATAGACCTTCTTCGGTCCCAATATGAAAATTTTTGCATGCAAGAGAATGAAACCATAGATGATATGGTTACTAAGTTTACAAAGATTACTAATGGTCTTGCTTCTCTAGGTGAAGAAATCAACAATGATCAAAGGGTGAGAAAGATCATCCGGGCTCTTCCTCCATCATGGGAAGTGAAAGCTACAACATTGAAGGAACTCAATGATAAAGATGAGATTGAGCTCATTGGACTCATTGGGAACTTGAAGACCCATGAAATGGAGAGAAAGGCAAGGGAGGACATGGCACCTACCAAAAAGAAGACCATTGCCTTCAAAAGTCATGCTACTTACTCCGACGAAGATGATGAAGAAGAAGATGACGAGGAGCTCTCACTTCTAGTCAAAAACGTCCGGAGGATGTACAACAAGCAAAGTTCCAAGGACGGAGGAGATGGCAAGGAGGCAAGGAAGAAAGGAAGATCATTTGCTTTAATTGCCAAAAGCCGGGACACATAGTAGCGGAGTGTCCGGACCAAGTAAAGCCATCTTCATCCAAGAAGCCATACAAGAAGAAGGCTATGAAAGCAACATGGGATGACGAAAGTGAATCCGAGGAGGAGATCGACACCGCCAACATGTGCTTCATGGCAAATGAGAGCACAAGCAAGGTAACCCCCTCAACTCTTCTTGATGATGATTTATCCATGGATGAGCTAGGAGAAGCATTTGTAGAACTTTCTCAAAATTATGACTTCATGAAGAAAAAGTACTTGAAAATGAAAAAGGATAATGAATCTTTGAATATTCAAGTGTTAAATCTTTCTAAAGAAAATAATGACTTGCATTCTTCTTTAGCTTCCACTAAAAATGATTTTGAAAAATATAAGATTGCTTGTAAAGGAAAGACCCCATTTGTAGACTCTAATGAGATCGCCATGCTTAAGGAAAGATTAGACTCATTAGATGTTGTTTTGAAAAAGTGTAGTGAATTTGATAAGAAGAAGATGGAGAATATGTTTCCTAAGAACAAGCTCCTAAGAAAATATTCATCATGCTCATGCTCATGCTCATGTACATGCTACACAACCTATGCATCATGGTAAACCCCCAAAGCATGCTCACACTTCACATACACACCATGCATTCATGTATAGAAAAGTGTACTCATGTTCACATTGTGGACGGAAAGGACACTTAGCTAATTTTGTTATGATAGACTAAGTGCATCACATCATAATGTTTGGGTTCGTACACTAACTTTCAAGGACCCAAGAAGTTTGGGTACCAAAGTCAACTATTGTTTTAAATGATGTAGGTACTTTCCAAAGCTCAAAGACGTAGAGGTTTATGGTATCTTGATAGCGGTTGCTCAAGACACATGACTTGGGACATCAACAACTTTGCAACCCTATCAAGATATCATGAAGGTGGCACCGTCACCTTCGGAGATGACGCCAAGGGTAAAATCATCGGTATTGGTAATGTAAAACTTGGCACCTCTCCTTTAATTGAAAATGTGGTTTTAGTTGATGGCCTCAAGCATAATCTCTTGAGTGTTAGTCAACTTTGTGATAAAGGTTTTGATGTAGTTTTTGACAATGTTGCTTGTAAAGTAATTGATAGAACTTCCAATATTTGTGTATTTTCCGGTTTTCGTGAAAGCATGTTTATATGATTGATATGCTAAATATGTCTTGTAATATAACATGTTTAAAAGCCCTCGATGACGACTCTTGGTTGTGGCATAGGAGATTAGGCCACGTTTCATTTGATCATATTTCTAGGCTTAACTCTAAGGAAATGGTGAAGGGTATTCCTTCATTGAACTTTGAAAAGGACCGAGTTTGTGACGCATGTCAATTTGGGAAACAAACTAAGTCCTCATTCAAATCAATTAAGGATATCATGTCATCACGTCCATTGGAGCTAATCCACATGGATTTATTTGGCCCTACACAAACCAAAAGTTTAAGTGGGAGTAGATTTGCTTATGTTTTAGTAGATGATTTTTTGCGTTTTACTTGGGTTTATTTTCTTGAACATAAAAGTCAAACCTTTTCACATTTTCAAGCCTTTAAGAAAAGAGTTGAAAAGGAAAATGACTCCTCAATAATTAAAATAAGAAGTGATAGAGGAGGTGAGTTCATTAACCTTCCTTTACCACTTTTTGTGAGGAACATGGAATAAAACATGAACTTTCTTGTCCTAGAACTCCACAACAAAATGGAGTAGTTGAGCGGAAAAATCGTACTTTACAAGAGATGGCTAGGACAATGTTAAATGAATATGGTCTACCACATTTGTGTGGGCCGAGGCCGTTCATACTTCATGTTACATTGCAAATCGTGTTTTCCTATGTAAAAATACTACTAAGACTTCTTATGAGATGTATTTTTCTAGAAAACCCAATGTTTCTTATTTCAAAGTGTTTGGTTGCAAATGTTTTGTTTTAAATACAAATATTAATTTGGGAAAATTTGATGCTAGATCATATGAGGCTATTTTTGTAGGTTACTCAAATACTAGTAAGGCTTATAGAGTCTTCAATAGGTCAACTTTGACTATTGAGGAATCTATTCATGTTAAATTTGAGGAATCTAACAAGTTTGTTAAGAATTGTGTAGAAATTGATGCTTTAGATGAAGGCTTGGAGAAAGTGACCTTGGAGGATGCTTCTACCATGGGAGACAAGCCAAAGGATGGTGATGGAAGTGAAGCCAAAGTGGAAGAGGCTCAAGGAAATAAACATCAAGCAAATGAAGAGGAGCCCTCTCAACCACTACCAAAGGATTGGAGGTTCAATCCTCATCATCCCAAGGACCTCGTCATAGGTGAAGTATCAAAAGGGGTAACCACTCGCTCTAAGATTCAAGATTTTTGTGGTAATTTTGCTTTTATTTCACACATAGAACCTAAAAATGTCCTCGAGGCCGAGGCCGATTCATATTGGTTGCTAGCTATGCAAGAGGAGCTCAATCAATTTGAGCGCAACCAAGTTTGGCACCTTGTTCCTAGGCCCCAAGATAGACCAACTATTGGCACTAAATGGATCTTTAAGAACAAGTTGGATGACTCGGGTAATGTAGTTAGAAACAAGGCTAGGTTAGTTGCCCAAGGCTACACTCAAATCGAGGGAATCGATTTTGAAGAAACCTTTGCACCCGTAGCACGGCTCGAAGCCATACGGATGACCTTAGCATATGCCTCATTTAAAGATTTAAGTTATTTCAAATGGATGTAAAGAGTGCTTTTCTTAATGGTTATATTGATGAGGAGGTGTATGTTGAACAACCCCCCGGTTTGTTGATCCTACACACCCTAATTATGTTTATAAATTAGATAAAGCACTATATGGTTTAAAACAAGCCCCTAGGGCTTGGTATGAAAGATTGTCTTCATTTTTGCTTTCAAATGATTTTAAGAAAGGAAAAGTTGATAAAACATTATTTACCAAACATATAGATCTAGATATCCTCATAGTTCAAATTTATGTTGATGACATTATTTTTGGATCTACTAATGTTTCACTTTGCAAGAATTTTGAGTCATGCATGAAAAAGAATTCGAGATGTCTATGATGGGAGAGCTCAACTTCTTCCTTGGACTTCAAATCAAGCAACGTAGTGATGGGACATTCATCAACCAAGCCAAGTACACCAAAGAACTCATCAAGAGGTTCGGGCTTGAAGGATCCAAAGTAGCAAAGACTCCCATGGCAACCACTACGAAACTTGACAAGGACGAACAAGGTAAGGAAGTAGACATCAAATTATTTCGTAGCATGATTGGTAGTTTACTCTATCTTACGGCTAGTAGGCCGGATATAATGTTTTCCGTATGTTTATGTGCACGTTTTCAATCATGTCCTAAGGAATCACACTTAATAGCGGTAAAACGCATAATTAGGTATCTTAAGGGCACAATTGATTTAGGTTTGTGGTATCCGAAAACTAACCAATTTACCATGACTAGTTATTCGGATGCCGACTATGCCGGTTGTAGGGTAGATAGGAAGAGCACAAGTGGCACTTGCCAATTCTTGGGCAATTGTCTTGTGTCTTGGTCTTCCAAAAAGCAAAATAGTGTAGCCCTTTCAACCGCCGAGGCGGAGTATGTAGCAGCCGGAGCTTGTTGTGCACAAGTACTTTGGATGAAACATACTCTTCTCGATTTTGATTTACATTTTGATCATGTTAAGATTTATTGTGATAATACTAGTGCTATTCACATGACCAAAAATGCTAATCAACATAGTAAAACCAAACATATAGACATTAGATATCATTTTCTTAGAGATCACTTTGAAAAAGGTGACATAGATATTGATTTTGTTTCCACAGATTTTCAACTTGCAGATATTTTCACAAAACCTTTAGATTATGCAAGATTTTCATTTATTTGTGGTGAATTGAATGTATGTAAGATTGATACTTAAAATATCTTAGTTTGTTTTGTTTTGGTTTCTAATATGTTTGTTTTGTTTTGTCTTAAAATTTTTTTTAACCCTTTTTGATGTATGACAAAAAGGGGGAGAACATAAATATATATTAGTTTTTGGGAGAAAATATATGGAGAAAAATATGTGGTTTGTTTTAAATTTTGTTATTCCTTATGATAGTTTATTTTTTTTGGTGATGATATTTTTCAATGCTTTATGTATGTTTACATAGTGTTCATATTCATGTTAAATACATAGCATTGTTTAAGGGGGAGCTTTCCAAGCTCTTTCTTCTTTTATTTGTTTAATAACTCATATGTTTTGTCATCATCAAAAAGGGGGAGATTGTTGGCCCAAGGTTACAATCAACCCATGTTTAGTGTATTTTGATGATTACAAAACATATTAGTTATTGGTACTAATATAAATTGTTGTTTAAGTGTGTTTCAGGTTTATATATTAAAGAGATGAATTCTTCCCTAAAGGAAGGTGTATTGGACTCAAGACAAGTCAAATTGGGCTCAAATTGCAATATTGAAGATCAAGAGAAGATAGCTCAAGTTGAAGTCTTGAAGACCATTGTAGTTTGTAAGTTTAGTTTTGTAAAGATAGAATATGTGAAATTTGGCTCTAGGATTTGCACACACATTTGTTTTATATGTTTCTATGTTTTCAAAATATTTATTTCTAGGTTTATGCCTTAGTTTATACATACAGGTACCCAAAGCTTTACATCTTCAAAAACTTGTTTAAATACATGTATATAAACTATTTTCAGCATAAAACTTAGCTTCAGATTTTTAAAGATTTTATACAAAATTTTCTATCTTAAAATCTGCCCAGAAAAACAGTTTTCCAGGCAGACCGGTCGACCGGCCCAGTCGACCGGCTGCTGTGTCCGGACACACAGTTGTGCATGTCTGTCGGTCGACCGGACCAACAGACCGGTCGACCGAAATTAGATGTTTGCTCTCTGTATCTTTCCGGTCGACTGGGTCGGTCGACCGGTAGAAGGAAACTGTGTTTCCTTTCTTGCGATCGGTCGACTGGCAGTCGACCGGAGCCATAACGGCTCTTTTGCCAGCAGGGTCCCGGTCGACCGGCAGTCGACCGGTAGGCCTGCAACTCCTCCAACGGCTCTTTCCTCTTTGGGCTGTTCTGAAAAACTGTTTTATTTTCTGTTTTAACAGACTTTTTAGAGGGTTGTTTGGGGTGCTTTTGCAGGTGATATTAGCTGGAAAAATCAGAGTTTTTAACCTATCTCTCCCTATAAATAGTGGGAAATAGGCCTTAGTTATTTACCAAGAAAAATACAAGTTTTCATTGTTTTTCAAGAGAAAGAGAAAAATAGTTTAAAGCTTTCATTTCCATTCTTTCAAATTGGTTTTTCAGTTGTTGTTTGATCTCTAATATCACTCTACAACTGAAGCTTTTCTCACCACACTTCATAGAGCCAAAAATTTCATATTCTTTCTATAGGTGAAGTTGTAAAAGAGTGAGAGTGTTTGTAAAAGAGTGTTGTGGTCTAGTTAAAGATCACTATTTGTAATTCTTGTTCTTGTGAAGACAAGCTCCTCGGTGGAGTTTCTTTGTAAGGTGAAGCTACGGGCTTGAGGTCTTTGGAGGCCTAACTTGTACGGGATCCTAAGGGGATAGTGGAAACCCTTCACGGAGGTGAAGGCGGGGACTAGAGCTACGGGCTCGAACCTCGAAACAAATCACTTTGTTTGCGATTGCTTTTGTGTCATCTTGTCTAATTCTCTCTTGCTTTACTTGCTTTCAATTTATTGCTTGAGAACTAACATTTTATTTGTGCAATCCTTACTTGTTTACTTTTCTTGCTATATTACTTGTGTACATTTCATCATCGCATTTCATACTTGGAATTGTTCGATCACACCTCAATACAACACGGTTGCATTGCGCACCTCTAACCCATTTAAGGGAATTGGGAGGAAGGAGTTCAGAACCTCGCAAGGGGTATTCGGCTCTTAGTCGTGTTTTGAGAGATCGTTGCATCACTCACTTAAGTAAAATTTAAAAAGAGCATTAGATTAGCAATTACACCTATTCACCCCCCCTCTAGGTGTATTTCAAAGATCAGGAAGAATAGTGCCTAAAATCGCTTTTTAAGCATACTCGACTTCAAAATATGGCCTATTCTTCCAAATGAGAAGAGTGACAAGACTGATACCGGAACTTGCCTTCATCTTCTCTTTAACGTTAACATCATGGATTACAATATCTTGATGTCAACCAGAGTCCCAGAAGAAGTAGAGATGAAATCGATTCCGCTTGAAGAAGATGATTTCTTGGGGAGAAGAAATAGTCAGACAAGTTTGTCTTAATGACAGAGGTTTAATGCTAACGTGGTCATGTGCAATACTTCTTGGATCAGAGGTATGATGTTAACATGATCAGGGATAGTACTTCTTCAAGAACTTGCCATTAATTGGCATTTTGAGCATGTCTCCATTTGGATTTGCTAGACGGTATGCTCTATTCAAGTAGACTGCCTCCACCATGAAGGGTTTTTTTCCACTTGGGTTGAAATTTGCCTTTGGTCTTATGTATCATGACCATAGGTCATCTGACATATAAGACCAAATCCTTTTTTTGAAAGACTCTCACTTTGACCTTTTGTTGAAGGCCTTCAAGTTTCAAGCGTAGTCACTTCTCATCCAGCACTTCCAGTCAATCATTATCTCCTTGTGTCATCTTGGTTGCTAGAGCAGCTCGAAGTGATGACATTTGTCTCTCTGAGACTATAACTGCTTCATACTTATAAACTAGAGAAAAAGACATGTTGCCTGGAAGAGTTCAGACCTTCGTTCGGTAGGCCCAAAGACATTCACTGAGCTTCTCCTTCCATTATCGTTTACTTGAAGAGAACTTTTGGAGGAGCTTGATGGTTGTCTTAGTGAATGCTTCTGCTAACCCGTTGGCGAGAGGTTGTAAGCAGTCGAAACCACATTCTGAATTCGATACTTATCACAGAACCGATGAAATGATGGGCTTGCAAATTGGGGACCATTGACATGGATGATCCGCCTGGGGGACACCAAATCGGTGGATGACATGATTTTTGATGAAGTTGACCATATTAGTGGTTTTAACTTCAACAAGCGGTGCATATTTTGCCTATTTTGAGAAATAATCAGTTATCGCAATGATAAATCGATGACCTTTTACCGATGGAGGACTGATAGGTCCTACAACATCGATTCCCTATTCTTTGAACATGCAATATACTTTCCTGCATATTCGACTACATCGGTGATCATGGTTGGCCAATAATAGCTGAGTCGGTGCAGTCGGTCATTAAGTTTCGGACCAGGTTGATGAGCAAAACATATGCCATCGTGGGCCTCTTTAAGTACTTCTATGCCTTTAAACTGGATAGGGGTGAAGAAGCGATGACACAACATCTTTACTACTGCATCATAGTAGAAACAAGGAGATCTTCATCGAATAGAAGTCACTTCCTTGAGATCATCAGGCAATATGCCATGCAAGGCATAGTTGATAACCGGGAATCACCAGTCCTTCGGTTCGAAGTTTGTCGAGGTTGTATGAACTTTGCTTACCTCTAAACCACACTCCAGACAGAAGAGATGATAAGTAACTATCATAAGACAATAAGTGATATCAACTAGCAAGTCTAATGTAGCTGCGAGTATAGCTAAAGCCTCTGCCTTTGTATTTTGGAGACGAGACACATAGCTCGTGTAGAAACCATCAAATGAGTTGGCCAACTTAATTGCTGCATGGTGATAAGGTATCAGGTCTTCATGACGGACCTCATACTTTCCTTTGACTAGATTGACAATCAATTTGAAATCACCATAAGCTTCAAGGTATTGTACCCCCATTTGTTGAGCGAGCTGGAGGCCAATTAGCAAAGCAATGTACTCAGCTACATTGTTGAAGCTGGATTCCATCAATAAGAATGCACAAGGAAGAACATGATTCTCTGGCGAGATAAATATCACCCTCACTCCGGCAATGATCTTGCCTGCAGGGCCTATTCTTATTGCACCATCAAAAAACATTTGCCATACATCATCCCTGAAGTCATGTTGGCTTCGATAACTTCATCTAGAATGTCTACGTGTAGCTTTGAAGTTTCCGGGATTGGATAGGCTGCCAGAAAATCTGTGAGAGCTTCACCTTTGACCGCCTTTTGGGGATAAAAGTCAAGTCATATTGAGACAAAAGAATAGCCCAATTATTCAGTCTACAATTCAAGGATCTTGGCTTCGTCATGAGAATACGCAGGGGATTGACTCTTGAAATAACATATATGATTTGACCAACCAAGTAATGTTGTGTCTTCTAGACAGCAAAGATAAGAGATAGGCATTCCACCTCGATAGGGTTGTATCGAGATTCCGCTCTGATCAGAGGTTTGCTCAGGTAGCATATGGCCTTCTTAAAGCCTTCATCGTTCTTCTATGCCAGCAGGGCACCTAAATAGTGGTTCATAGCTCACACATAGAGCAAGAACAGTTTTTTTGAAATGGGAGCTACCAGGACCGGAGGCTTGGTGAGGTACTCTTTGATATCCTCGAAAGACTTTTGATAAGCTTCATCCCATACGAAGAAGACACCATTCTTCATTAACCATGTAAATTGTTGGTAACAACCTGAAAGATTTGCGATGAATCTTTGGATGTAGGCGAGTCTGTCTTGTAGACCTCTAAGCTCTTTGAAGGTCATCAAAAGTTGCATGCTCTAAATAGTCTTGACTTTGTTAGGGTCAAGGTGAATTCCTTTAGATGTGATAACAAATTCAAGGAATTTACCACTCGACACTCTCAAGAATAACTTGGTCAGGTTCATCTTCTGTTGGTGAGCCCACATGATGTCGAACATGTTCTCTGGTCACTGAGCTTGTTGCTTTTGTTACGACTCTTGACTGCAATATCATCAACATTGCATTCCACTGTTTTTCATAGATGATCATGGAAAATTGTGCTCATAACACGTTGGTAAGTTGCACCCACATTTTTCAATTCTAACAGCATTACTTTGTAACAGTATGCCCCCAATGGCATTCTTAATGATGTATGCTTTTCGTCATCTAAGTGCATCTTGATTTGATTGTATCCTGAAAAGCTATCTATAAAGGACATCCTTTCAAAGTCACACGTGTTGTCAATTATGGCATCAGTGATGGGCAATATAAACTTGTCCTTAGGACACACTATGTTGAGATCACAAAAGTCAATACGGACTCTGATCTTTTCATTCTTCTTAAGCATAGGCACAACGTTAGCAACCCAGTTTGGGTGCTGCTCCTCTTGAATGAAACCACATTCGATGAGTTTATGAATTTCAGCTTTGATTGCTTTCATGATATCAGGTTGAAACCGTCATTGCTGTTGCGTAATCGACCTGGCATCTAGTTTAATGTTGAGACGATGCATGGCCATCTGAGGATCGAGACCAGGCATGTCTTCATAGCTCCAGGCAAAGACATCTATATACTCTCGTACAAGAGATATGAGGTCTTTCTTCTCCGCTGGTGACAAGCTTTCGCTTATAGACATGAGCTTTGGATGTGCTTTATCATCCACGTCAACTTGGATTCCCTTATCTTCGGTTAGAGGTTCATGTTGTTGGAAATAATTTTCCCATTGAAGATCAAGTTATTGAGCCCAAGGATCAGTGTCGAATGGCTCGATATCTTTGTCTTGCTCTACTGACTGATAGATATCATGTTCGCAAACAGCTTTTTGAAGACTACCCTACACTAATATCAGAGTCCCAGCTCGATGAATCTGAAGATCGTGATTGTAGAGACTCGTTAGACTCTCGTTCTGACTGGGGGATGGAGTGACATATTCCAACCCTCTGCGTATGCGGTCGTAATAGTTGGCTCGTTTTTCTTTCAGTACGAAATTTTGCAAAGGGATGCCCCACCTTTTACAAAAATTCAAGCCATCTCCATGATTCAAGATATACCCCATTCTTTTCATCATGCGATGTGCTAACAACGCGTAATAAAGAATTATGGGGGTTCCAATTCTTTGTCTAATTCTTTGGATGTTGTGACCCGAGTCTGGCCTCTATCGAATACAATTAGTGATTGGTCCCTTTTAGAATGAGGGACAATGAAGACATACCCTTTATTGTCCTCTACGTGCATGCATGCCATTTTCGAGTTGGGCAGAGGCATGTGCAAGGAACTAATATCGACAAATTTAAATACATCCTCAAGACACCATTTTTGAGATGGGCAGAGGCATGTGCAAGGAACTAATATCGATAGGTTTAAATATATCTTTAAGACACAAAGAATAATCGAAAGCAACATTATCATTAAGGATCCACTCGCCATCATTTTCGGCGGGGTTATTACAATCAGGATCATCTAGATATGCTACAATTGGTTCAATAATAAAAGTAGCCGACGAATCTTCTTCTGACTTTGAGTCCGCCTCGTGGCCACTGTCAATGTCATCGTGCAATGGTTCCTTCACTAGTTTATTACTCTCCTAATAGAGCAGAGAATCAATGAAGTAATTATCTACTCCTTTGAACGGTTGCATCTCGGCATACACTATTTGAACCATAGCACCATCGTCCACATATTTGAAGCACTGGTGCAAGGTGGAGGGGATGATCCAGTTGGCATGGATTCGTGGTCGCCCGAGCAAGAGATTGTATGATGTGTCAGCGTCAATGACATAACACGTTACTTCTGATTTCAAATCTCCAATTTAGCATCAGAGACAGATCTTGCCCAAAGGATGACTATTCCTGGCATTAAAGCCATAGATGGTTGTAGTAGTGTTCGACGACCTGCTAGTGGGATACCGAGGAAGCCTCTTCGGGATGATGCTTAGAGCAGACCCCGAATCGACTTGGATCCTTTCAATGCATGTAAAGCCAATATATTTAGATAGTACAGAGGTTTATCATGCTTATTATCTTTGAGGAGCATGTCCTCGCGAGTGAAGGTGATGGATGGCACCTGTCGCTGTACCAAATGACATTGGGAGTACGAAGTCCTATGGTCATTAGTAGGGATTGCTGGCGCTTGTGTCAGAAAGAACTCTGAATTAGCAAATGCATCCCTAAGCGCCTCTCTTGTCTCCTTCAAGAGGCGAAGTAGCTCATGCAGAGTGATACGAGCTGGGATATTGACAAGCTGTGCCAATATGTTGAAGCGGAATGGAGCGTTGAGCCCTTAGAATGATCCTTTTTTAAGAACTTATCGAATCGGACCTCCTTTTACTTCTCTTAATCCAGTGGCAGGGATGATGCCAAAGCCTGGACTAGTGCAGTTATTCCCGATGTCATTGGTTGTTGCGTCTTGTCGGAAGTCTGGTTGTACTATCACAAGTACTATTTTTCAGACCGAGTACCTATAGGCTGAAGGCAGCGGGCTGCGCCGCTAAGGCAAGCTTCTCTTTTTTGAGTCACTGAGAAAAGTTACAGTCATAGCGTCATCATCCGTTGCAAGGGAGACATTATTGCATGACTTGTCTTTGAGTTTAGGCTTGTTGGATTCTCATTGGTCATTGATTAAGCCAAACCTGCATAGAAAAATACAAAAGTTTAGAACAGTGCTAGATCTTCAAGCTACCGTGTAGCTTAGGGCTAACGGGTAGTGATCCACAAGGAAGAACAGCGATGAAAGCGTTGTGTAAGTTCTCTTCCTAAGTTACTACACCGGTTAAAAATCTTCTTTGTTTTAAAAGAAAAGAAAAGGAAACATTAAACTAAATTAGTATGAAAGTAGAAGGTAGAAGAAGAAGATGATGTTAGTGCTTTTGATTACAAGGGGAACTAAGTTAAAAAGAAAGAAAATAAACAAGAGAAGAAAGAACATACCTTGAAGTAATTAAAGGAAAGCAAGCGATCAATTAAGTTGAGTAACGATGAAGAGAAGTAGGATAGTTTCATTGGCTGTCACTCTCAATATAACTATCTTTAGTAAAGATTATATCTAATATCACTCTAAATATAATTCTTCCTCTCCTTCCTCTCTTTTCTGTCATGAAACTCTCCCTAATCCAAGTTATAAAGAAGGCATGATTAAAAAGAAAGTAGATAAAAGTAAAAAAAATATTTTAATCAAGTAAAAATATAAAAAAGGTAAATTAAAAGAATAGAAAAACCTTTATTGAGCTGTCACCATCAATTACAAGTACTTCGTCTTCTCTTTACAATTCTCTCTCAAATTGAAAACTATAATGAACATTTGGAAAGAAAATCCTAACCCTAAAACTCTCTGTCGAATTCTCTTCTCTGCCTTCGAGGTATGCAGGTGTTTATAGGAGAAATAAGATGAGAATAGACGTACAAAGATAGGGGGAGCTGGCGCTCCCCCAGATTAAAAAAAAATGCCACGAAACACCGATTTTGCCGTGTTTTCGCTGCATTATCCTTGCCGTCAGACCTGGATCTGGAAGCTGGACATTGTCCGTTGAATCATCCCCTATCCTTTTATCTTCTTAGATTTTGAATATCTGCTCTGGATTTGATGATCTATCTCTTTATCTTCAGCGACACCGATAGGGTCTTCAAATAATCTATTTTTTCATTGAAATTTGATGATATTATCTTATCTGATATATCCAGTTTTCTGATAAGATAGCTTCTAGAACCTTTGAATTTGAATCGATCCCCTTTCTTTTAAACTTTTAGATTTATTGGATAAATCTATTAATCTCTCTCTTTTCTTCTTTAATTACCATGCACGCAACTAGACATGAAAATACATCTAATAGCAATATTTTATTATAAAATAAATACAAAAATGTGAGACATGTGATATTAAATATGCAATGTACGTGTAAAATCATACCCCCCACACTTATCTTTTGCTCGTCCTCGAGCAAAATAAAAAAATGAAACCAACCAAGCCTAACTCACTTTCGTAGGAATCATGGTTGCATTTAGCATGTGCAACAAGCCATTAAACCTCTAGGTTACCCCTATAGGGCGAGTTGTCTCGTGAGAGTTTTCCGTGGAATACACCTATAAAATCCATAAAGAAAGAAAAATAAGGTGTTAGTATCTTCGAAAATGCATTTTGAAAATAAAAAAATGTTTAAGGTATTTTTGTAAGACTTAAGTAATCTACAAGTTATAAGAATACCAAACTTATTTATTACTAAACTTAATATCTATTCAAAAACTTGTCATTAATCAAGGTTAGGGGTCAAACTGTATTTCTCATCTAGACTATTATTTTACCCTAAGTCATATGCACCTTTGTGGCGGTGAAATTTTGACTCGGGATTCTTTAACTTTAACTCTTATGCCTTATTTTTCATTTTTTTTTGGTGATATTATCCCTTAGTTCTATTAGGCTTTCTAATCTGCCCATGTAACGAGCCTTTAGTCGGTGACTAATTAGTCTTCAAAATTGCATATTTCATACCACATCTTCACATTTATTCAATATTAAATTCTGTTAATAATACCTCTCTTGTATGTTTCTAGGTCCATTACAGAAATGAAGAAGAGCAAAAAAATCTCATTTATTTGGTTATTTTTAGAGCCTACATATAGCCATTGATTTTGAGAAGCTGATCTGCCATAATAGGGTGCAGATATCTAGAAAACAGTAGGAGAAATAGTAGGGGGACAAGTTAGCAGGCTACACCAGCGGTGCCATGCGCACATTGCCAGTACAGCTGCAAAAAAGCGGTCAGGGCCGCGTTTTCGTGGCTCACGCGACCGCACCATGGAGCCGCGCATCGAATCTCGACGCGCGGCCCTATATACTTCCCCTGATGCCTCCCTTATCCTATAATACATCAGGTTGGCCAGATTTTCAGGGAGAAAGGTTTTTTGGATAGTTTTCTCACCTTTGTGCAGTTTAGTTTATCTTTCTTCTTTCTTTTGTTTTTCTTTTCTTTTGTAGATCATGTAATAGGGAAAAGAGTGATTCATAGGATAGAAGAGAAAGTTCTTATAATGGAGGGTGACACACTATGAAAGGTTTTTCCTTTATCTTTATTTTTTTTCTTCTCTCTAACTCTTTACATGTTTAGCTTTTTCTCTCCTAGCAACTAACCACTAACCACTAACTTGCTAACTCCTTACTCGATAATCCACGTGAATCTATTAGCCTCTACTTGGCCTTGCTCTTGCAAGAGCCATTGACGGCTCATGATGATAGATTCTAACACTCTAACATCTAACTCTCTAATAAGCAAACATTACTTTATTCCATGCTTGCTCTAATTTAGTTTTAATAGTTTAAGTGTAGCTTGCTCTTGTTTGTTGAGATGGATGTTAAAGTGATCTTATGGGTCATGCTTTAAAAAGTTCATGAACCAAGGACCAGTGATGGCCAAGAATACATGTGTGGCAACTATAACAGGTTAGCATGGTTAGTGGAGCTATTAGTAGTTAGTAGCCATGAGTTTTCTTTCTTTTTTTTTACTTATTTTAGAAATAATACAAAAATCACAAATACCTTCTCTTCAATGTTTCTATTTTTGTTTGCACCGTATCCTTCTCTTTTCTTTCTTTGTTTTCTTTTCTTATGATTCTTTGAAACATAGAAGAACCGTTAACACACATAAGTGAACATACCATTAATGCTTCTATCGCTTTTTGTCCTTGTGGATTCGACCTATTTAGTCGCAATGCTATAATGAAATTATCGGGAAGCCAAAGTGCACACACTTTTCAAAATGATACTTTTCGTGCACGGTTTCCCCCAATCAAATTTTGGAGCCATTGCCGGGGATGAGAACGATTTGATCTCATATTTTTGTTAACTTTTCTTCTTTGTTTTTGGTGTGCAGGTCAAAATTTTTAGAAATTTTGCATTGCATTAATCTACACTTGCTTGCATCTCCCTGCTTAAGAAAGCAGAGATCAAGTGCTTCAAAGGTTGTCGCGCAAACGCGACTTCCGAGGAGTTTGCGCGGCAAAATTTGGGTTTCAAGGCCTAAAAATTTTGGTGTGGTTGGGTAAATTTTTTGTATATCGCTATATTCTGCTGCTAGTTTCTATTTATATTATCTATATACTGTAATAATTTAAGAAGTAAAATACAATAATTGGATGTTTTAAAATGGTTTAGACATTTGCATCTAGGCACGTGTCATTTTTCATTCCAATATATTGTATTTTGTTCTTTCGTTGTTGTAATCTGGACCGAGGTGTACATATTGCATCGCATATAGTTAGGATAAACACATGGGTGATTTACTCACTTTGTGTGTTCATTCTTATCTATATTGCACACTTGCACGAATTAAAAATTAAGGGTAAAACCTAACATAAACTAAGGTGGAAAAGTCATTACCCTCCCTTAATCTATAAATCACCTCCCCACTCACACAACCAAAGCCTAAATAAAACTTTCTCGATGTTGGCTTCTAAGGATATTTCAAACTCATTTAGGAGATTGACTTAAGTGGGAAGTTGTTAGAATTTGACTCTTGTCAAATCGGTGTCCAAGATTGGGGATTTAGAGGTAAAACCTTGAAGAACAATGATTTGGCATAATTAGGCATGTTGTTCCGGCACGGATACCTCTCACTGGTCTTGCCCATACCTGACCAATTAACTTGTGGTCAGATTTCTACAATATATCCCCGTGGATAGTCTAACTAGTTAGGAGTCGTTTAGGTCTAGGTCAATCCTAGAATAAGCTTGGTTTTGACTTTTTCTTTCTTTTTGTTTGGCTGTTTGCTTTTTTTTGTTTTCTGTGAAATATATTCCAACAGTAATTCTTTCAATCCTAATATGAATCCATATTTCACCACTACCTCATTTGACTCGAATAACTCCAACCCGGCTATGTACAATATGAACCAACCATATAGGCCGGATTGGGTTTATCTGACTCAATATGACCCATACCCCTAATTCTATGACCATAATTTTCAACATAATTTTCACTCTTCATAGAGTCTATAGGAATTCACCTCCCCCGAGTTAAATTATCAATCACTTTATCCACCATTTTCTTTCCCGCATTTTGCTTCACATTCTCTTTTTTCAGAACCACCAATTGAAAAAAAATCAGAGTTACAAAAGAGTATGGAAGTAATTTAAAATCATGACGGCCTCATCATATCTGCAGAGTTTCCAAAATCCATATAGATCTTTTACAGACCCACCAAAAGAAAAATTATTGTTGGAAAAGACTATGAAACTCTAGCAGGAGTTCGAACAACAATTTTAAAACATTTCGACTTCCAATGTCCACCAAATTTTCAGGATTCATACTCTCCTGACCTATCTTCCCAAGAAGAAATATCCGACTTGAAAAATAGTATAGAATGTCTGCAGGACATGATGCAAAATTATGAAAATTTTGCTTCCCAGACTATCAATAGGTTCAAATCAAAATGGAGTAAATTGGCCAACTTCTATAGGAATACGGAAACTCTCTCTTATCAATCATTAGCCAATTCTAATATCTTCAACTCTATTGATATGACCAAAGAATCATGTCATTTTGAAAATCAAGCTTCAATTTGATCATACCAACCTGAACTTGACCAAAATTAAATCATTGACATTTTGTCGAGTTATCCATTTCTTGAAATTGAACTTGGAGATGAATGTGAACCTGACTTTCAATTTAGCGATTCGAGTCAGATCCTTGAATCAATATCGACTCCTGTAGTGTTACCTAAACTAACTAACATTCTTGAGCCAATTTTTATTCCTATAATTCCTGAACTTTAATTGATCATTTCACCCATTCACATTCGTTCTGTGGACAAAAATCAAGATTCAATTTCATTACATCCATTTGAACTTGCCAAATATTTCAAGAGCCATCTTGACCATTTGGCAAGTTATCATTTTCTCAAAATTGAACTTGAGCATGAATGTGATCTTGATTCACAAGTTGGTAATTTCATTTCACCTTTTGATTCAATAATGACTACGGTAACTCTACAAGATTTTTTTCATTTTCCGAAGTCAACGTTGAATCCTATACTAATACACTATGAAATTAAATCACCAATATTTTACGATCACATTCTGTTAATAGGAAAAGTGTGTGAACACCAATTCTTTAGTTTGGACCCCATTTTCGAACCTATTTCGACTCCCACTTTTGAATCTCGACTTGATTTAGTCAAATTCCCAAGTCGATATATGTTCCTATTTCATTTGAGCCCAAATCAATCATCTTTCACAATCACACTTTATTATTGGACAAAAGTGTTGAACAAAATGACTCAATAAATAATTTTGAAAATTGAACAAATGAATGGAAATAATTATTTAAATAAAACCATACACTTCTACATTCTTTTACTGGGTCATAATAGAGAGGTCATAGGTGGGTTCTTCGAGATCCTCAATCTTTGAATTGTACGGCATTTTGTGGACCAATCAGACCACCATCAGAACCACTACCCTAAGTTAATTTTTTATTCCCTATTTGTTTCATGCATATACACATCCACGATGCATTGAGGATAATGCATGAGATAAATAAGCGGGACGGTTTACTAATATAGTTTGTTTTAAAATTTTTTCTTTTACACTTCTTTTTAGTAAATTTTTAGATTTTTCTTTTGTATAAAAACCCTTTTCTTTTCTTTTATTAAAACTTTTTGAAATAAGAGAAATAGTTTTTTTTAGGAATTAGGAAGACCTAAAATTATGAATTCTTAAACCCAGTCTAAATAATAGATCTTGTTTAAATCTTAGAATAAGGAAGTAAGATTGAAAAGATAATTTGATCTTGAATTTTTTGCCTTAGATATATGCACTTCACATTTACACAATTTTGGGATTGAAATAAAGACTGAAAATATCATAAAAATAAAAAATATATAAAAATATATAAAAAATTATATATTAATAAAAATCACTTAGTAAAGCTAGGTAATTATGCCTCAGGAAGCGTGATTATTCACGTCTAAAATGGTGAATAGAAACAAAATAATCCCCTTAGTTTTGTGCCTTGTTTACATGAGTCCTTACGTCTGAGAGATGTTTTCTATTCTGGTGCCCTAAAACCATCAGGTTTGGGAGTCACGGGCTAAAAGTTCACTACTTGAGTAAACTAGAAAGCCTAAAAAAACTAAAGGACGAAAAAAAGAGAGAGAAAAATTTATATATACAAATAAGTAGCATAAAAGTTAGAGTTGATATCCCATAAAATTTTTATTGTTCACAAAGTGCATATTATTTAAGAGTTTTATGAAAGATCAAAGAATCAATTCAATTTCAAAATCTTTACCTTTAATTTATAACAAGAACTTACATCAAGACTTAGTTTAGGGAAGAATAATTTCTGGTTAACTCATGACCTTGGACAACACTTTTCTCTATTTCAAAAATGTGTTATTTCTTTCTTTATGGATTTTGTGGGTGTAATTCAGTGAAAACTCTCAAGAGACAGAACTCCTCTGAGAGAAACCTAGAGGTTTAATGGCTTGTTGCACACGCTCAGTGCAATCACGTCTCTTGCAAAAGTGGTATAATAATCTTCTTAGTTAGTTTTCTGTTTTGCTCGGGAAGGGCAAAAGATAAGCGTGGGGGTGTGATTAGTCTCGAAAATTGTATATTTCATACCACATCTTTATATTTATTCAATATTAAATTTTATTAATAATACCTCTCTTGTATGAAATAAAGAAGAAGCCCAAAAATCTCATTTATTTGGTGATTTTTAGAGACTACATATAGCCAATAACTTTGGAGAGTTGATTTGCCAAAACAGGATGCAGATATTCAGAAACCAGCAAAAGAAACTAGCAGGGGGACAAGCCAACAGGCTGTGCCAGGCGGCACCGCGCCGGTGGCGCCAGTACGGCCGCGGAAACGCAGCCGTACCATGGAGCCGCGCATCGAGATTCAACATGCGGCCCCATATGCTTCCCTGGTGCCTCCCTTAGCCTATAAATACCCAGGTTGGCCAGATTTTTAAAGAGGAAGATTTTTAGGATAGTTTTCTCCCTTTCTGTAATTAAAGAAAAGCAAGCGACCAATTAAGTTGAGTAACAGTAAAGAGAAGTAGGATAGTTTCATTGGCTGTCACTCTCAATATAACTATCTTTAAAAAATATTATATCTAGTGCCACTCTAAATATAATTCTTCCTCTCTTTTCTGTCATGAAACTCACCCTAATCCAAATTATAAAGAAAACATGATTAAAAAAGCATAAAAAAGCAGATAAAAGTAAATAAAGCATTTAAATTAAGTAAAAATAAAATAAATTAAAAAGAACAGAAGAATCTTTATTGAGCTGTCACCATCAATTACAAGCACTCCGTCTTTTCTTTACAATTCTTTCTCTCAAATTGAAAACTACAATGAACATTTGGAAAAGAAAAAAATCCTAACTCTAAAACTCTCTGCGGAGTTCTCCCCTTTATCTTTGAGGTATGCAGGTATTTATAAGATAAATAGGATGAAGATAGACGTACAATGATAAGGAAGCGCCAACTCCCCCATATTCAAACAAAACGCCATGAAAATGCTGCTTTTGTCGCATTTTTGCCGCATTATCCTGGCCGTAGGGCCAGGATCTGGGAGCCGATCGTTCGTTGATTCATCCTCCATTCTTTTATCTTCGTAGATTTTGAATATCTGCTCTGAATTTGATGATTTATCTCTTATCCACAGTGACACTGATAGGGTCTTCAAACAATCCATTTTTCCTTGAAATTTGATGATATTGTCTTATATGATATATCCAGTTTTCAGATAAGATGGCTTCATGTACTTTTGAATTTGAATTGATCCCTTTCTTTTGAACTTTTAGATTTAATTGGATAAATCTATCAATCTCTCTTTTCTTTCTTAATTACCTTGAACACCAGTAGATATGAAAATACATCAAATAGCAACATTTTATTATAAAATAAATGCAAAAATGTGATATTAATAATGCAATGTACGTTTATGATCACGCTCATCCTTGATGAGGTCTAAATGGACCCATATGATCTCTCCAAACTTTGTCGTAATTGGAACGAGGCCCTTAGCCTCTTGTTTTTCAGCCATTGGATTAACGATGTCTAATCTGGCTTTGGAGACAAGGATTGATTCATTCTGGACAGTTATCTTGGGGAATGTCCCAAAATTGAGAGTCACCATATTGGCGGTGACTTTCTTTTGTTCTGACTTAAGAGTCAGAACTCCAGCATCCACTAGTGCCTGGATCTTGTACTTGAGGACGAAGTAATCTGTTTGTGGGATGATGCACTATCCTATGAAAGAGGTAGTAGTTGGGGTAATTTGTACGCCCCACTTCGTTCGGTCGCTGAACCTCAGGTAACTTGAACTTATTACCTTTGTTGAGTAGGTGGAAAATGGTTACCACTTGTTCATCTTTGAATGAATATTATTTTGGTGGAAACTTGAACTCCTGGTTGATGCTGGCACTGCTCTTCTTCTGCTTTGGTGGAGCTTCTCTAGACAACTCAACTGCCAATTTTTCTTTCCCTTCAGACTGGAAAGGTTTGGGCTACATCACGCCCCTTGGAGCTGACCCCCACTTGTTCTTGGGCATTGAAGGCTCAAACTTTTTAGCTGATTTCTCAACTATCTCTACTTGCTCGACAAGCTCCTTTCATGTATAGGCTTTGACAGCTCCCATACGAACTTTCGCTCTGTCGAGAAAGTTGTGCCGGCATGCTGAAGCAACATGGGCAAGGGCATGCCTGCAGGGCACATAAGTGAGAGATTGTAGAACATTTCAATGTATTCATGTACAGATTCTTCTCCTTTCTGAACTATCGAGAGGAGTTTGTCCATCGTCACATCGGTGTCATCCTCGTATAATCGAGAAAGAAATTAATTTTTCAGGTCAACCCAAGAATTAATGGAGTAGTTGAGAAGGGTCCTAAACCAGTCAAAGGCCACCCCCTTAAGGGTAACGATGAATAGTCTGGCCATGACAACATCATTATCTATCACGTTGCCAATTTGTGACCAAAAGTAATGGATGTACAAATTTGGTGAGCTCTTGCCATCATGCGTGTGCAATATAAGTTGCTTGAACTTTGACGGATTCGAAACTGAGTCCCATTCCAGTGTGCAAGAACGTGTCATATCTACTTTCTTCAGTTCATCCCTCTGAGCTAGGGATGCAATGTGAGCTTGGATGTCTTTGATAACATCGGCATCAATTGTAGAACTTCCCTTCGACTTTTCATTCTTAGGAGGTTCATTGTTGAAATTCTCCTCCTCATCATGATTGCTACTGATTGTGTCGTCATTATTTTGATTATTCAGGAACTGCGTCAAAATTTGCTGGATATTTTCCAGAGCTGCTTGCTAAGCTCTAAAAGTCTGCTTTTGGGCCTCCATACGCTGACAGAGATCATCATCACAGTTATTGTCGGTCATGTTGACTGACATAATCCCTATTTATTCAGAGCTGACAATGGTGAAAGAGGCATAGCTGCTGGCCTCTCCTTCATCGTCTGATCACTAGAAGAGGCTTCTCAATGGTTATGGCGAGATTGTCCCTGTGGAAGAGGAGGGTTATCCATAATTATAGAGTATTGCTACCCTAGATCTAGTGCTTCAGAAGACACCTTCTGGTTCAACCAGGACTTGACTTAAGCCGGGGCTATAGTCAGAATCTAGTGAACTAAAGAAGGGAGCGTTAACACCCTGTCTCTCTCTTTTGGATCACTTTAAATCCCTTACTCCGCCTGTCATGTTGACATAAGCTGCAGCGAGGTGAGACTTCTTAGCTTTCCTCTTCCCCATAGACTTGGGCTTTTCAGAAGTTTAGACTGACAACCGGTCGAATACCAACGGTTGGTTTTGAGGAGATGTTGCAGGGATTGGCCCCAAACAACAGTTAGTGGAATGGACTATCACAAGTTGACACCCCGCTTATCCATACTGAGACGACGAGATATGAACTTGCTCTTCAGAATGGGATTTAAGCTTTTGTTGCTAAGAAATTCCTGCAAGTCTATGTCAGTCGGACCCAATCTATCCAACACGGAGATCATGGTGGCTGGAAATTAGCCATGAAGGGATGAAAAGTCTTAGGCTTAACCCTAGACTTAGCCTTGGAGGATGATCTCCTGGTTGGGTGCGAAGTTAAGATAGCTTCGTCATAAGGCGAAGCTATCTTAGCACTTGGTTCCTTAGTACTGTTAAGTATTGCTTTTTTTTTAACCGAAGTAGCTTCACTGTTAGCATTAAAGGGTGCTTCAATTCTAGGTTCGCTGCTAAGAGCTTCTGCAACATAGAGCGAAGCTACAACAACTTCACTGATAGCACTTATGAGTGCTTTGCCTTTAGCTTCGCGAGAGAAGCGCGGTTGTGCTCTGTGAAGAGCTGAAGTAGTCTTGCAACCAGAGACCATGTGAGCTTCGCCAGAAGTTGAAACAAGAGATATTTTAGTCTCGCGAGAGGCTGAAGTGGATTTTTTCAATCCACATAGCCTTAGAGGCTTATCTAGCTTCGGACGCATCATACAAATGCTGGCGCGAAGCTAGTTTAGTCTCTATCGAGACTGAGTTAGGCCTATAAGTGGTCTTTTTGTCTCATTAGAGACTTGCTTTCGAGCATTGGCTAGAGGACCCTAGCCACTAAGATCATCCTATGTTGCGCACATTGATGGGTAATCGAGCCAAACCTGCACAGAAAAATACAGAGTTTAGAAATAGTGTTATGTCCTAAACACTACTGTGTAGCCTAGGGCTAACGGGTCGTGATCCATAGAGAGAGACAGCGGCAGAAGCTTTGTAGTAAGTTTCTTTTTTTAATTAACTAAAACAAGTTTAGAAGTTTTCTTCTCAGTTTAAAAAAATAATTAATGCTGATCTAAGTTAAAAGAAATCTAAAGAAGAAGATGGGTTTGTTGTTAAAAAGAAAAGGAAAATGAGTTTACAGAAAAAGAAATAAAAAGAGAAAGTGTTGATTTTGAAAATTATTATATTAATCTAAGAAAGAAAAATCGAAAAGTGATAAAGGAAGAAGACTTACCTCTTTTGTAGATTAAACGTACTATGATTCGATGTGAAGTAATGTAAAGCAAAATGAGATAATAAAAAGCAACAATTGACTGGATCGAGTATATTGAAGAAAAGGCTGACAATCACATTGGCTGTCACTTCAATACAACTCTCTGAAGAAGGATTACATCAGTGTCACTCTAATTACAATTCTTCTTCTTATTCTCTCATGTAACTCTCTCTAACTTAAAATAAAATAAAAATATTTTGAAGAAGAAATAAAAACCTAACTAAAGCCCTCTGCTGGAGTTTGTCCTTCTACCTCTGAGTATGCAGGAATTTATAGGAGAAATAGGATAAGGTTAAGAGTTTGGAGATAGAGGGAGCAAACGCTCCAACAGATTCAAAAGCAACGCCGCAGAAACGCGACTTTTGCCGTGTTTTCGCGGTAAGATCCTTGTCATAGGGTCAGGATTAGGGAGTTTGTCCATCTATTTGTCCTCTATCCTTTTATTCTCTTGGATTTTGAATATTTGCTTTAAATTTGATGATTTATCTCTTTATCCTCAGCGAAACCGATATGGTCTTCTTCCAATCTATTTTTTCTTTAAATTTTGATGATATTATCTTATCTGATATACCCGATCTTCAGATAAGATTACTTCTAGAACATATCGATTTGAATCGATCCTCTTTCTTTTGAACTTTTGGATTTAATTGGATAAATATGTCAATCTTTCTCTTTTCTTCTTTAATTATCATGCACGCCATTAGACATGAAAATACATTAAATAACAGAGTTTGTTAAAGAATAAATGTAAAATTGTGACACCTGCGAATTAAATATGCAATGCACGTGTACTATCAATGGGGCTTGAGCCGTCCTCAGAGAGAATTTGCTCGAATCTCTCTTGGTAAAATTGGATGACCAACGTCTCAGCAGTAAGCCCAAAGGTCTCATCATCGCACTGCGACGCCATCTTTTTATTATTGAAGAAAATCTTCTCTAGCAGATTCGTCATCTTATTTTTCGTTGATGATTTAAAGGGGAAAACTTTACAAAAGTTGTAGAAAATTACAGGTAACAAGAAAATTACAAAAATTTTCTACTGAGATTTTTGAAAAAGTATACCGGTGGAAGTCTGATCAGCGGGTGACCACTTTTTTCCTATTGACGATGCGAGCGATTGAGTTTTCGGGTAGAGAAACAAAATTCTCTGAGGAGCTCGAAAGTTAGAGAGTGATCTCTTGTGAAATTTTCAGCTTTTGTCCGTCCATAAGATTAGCCTCTCTTCAATCAGCCTTGGCAGGAATCAACCTCTCTCCCTGATTTTTCTAGCCCTGAGCCCCTCCTTGCAGTGGGCAATTTATAAGCCTTATGGGGTGTAATTGCTCCCTTGAAATTCAGCAGACTGATCCAGTCTAGCTTCGCACTTGAAGATAGCTGCGAAGCTAAGCATAGTTCGGCGAAGCTAGAGCATGCTAGCGAAGCTTAATCAGCCAGCTGGCTTAGGGTTGTTATACCAATCCCCTGATTTGTTTCAAGTAATTGAGGGATTTTCCTCGATCTTCTCCAACTAATTGAGGAGTAAAAAGATCACGACAATTTACTGCCTAAAAAAGTGATATCAATCACATTAATCCCGTGCTGAGATTTAAATGGTCAAAAATGATCAAAAGAGCTTGCAACAGAGCTAAGCTTCACGCGAAGATAAAAAGAGCTTCATGCGAAGCTGAAAGATTAGCTCACAGCGGAGCAATTCAAAGCCTGCAGCAAAGCCAAAAGATAGCTCTTAAAATAGATAAGAAAAGCCTCAGGTGAAGCTAGAAAATAATTTCACAACAGAGCTACTCCTACCTTTCTGTGAGGTTAGAACTGAGCTTGTAGAGAAGCTAAGTGTTAGCCTTTTAGGCTTTCTTCAGAAGGCAAGGCTTCATTCACTGTCTGGTTCACTAGATCAGTGAAGTCTAAGTCACTGATTTGTCCATCAGGGATTGACAGATCTTCAGCCTATCTGCGACTTATCTTTTAGAAGTGTCAACAAGTTGGACATCATTCGGACCAGTTGCTGAGCTGCCTTGGAGTATGTCTTTTCGAAGTATCAACATAGATACTTGAAATAATATAGATCAACTTCAATGAAATAGATCTTGTATTTAGATGATGTATGATTGTATTCCTTCCAGAACGACACAAGTCTCTCTCTCTCTCTCTCTCTCTCTCTATATATATATATATATATATATAAAATAGAGATCCAGTGAGAAAGCTAGCTTAGGTGAGAAGGTGAGAGGGATTACAAGAGCTGTCGGATTATCTTTTGCATGGGTGAGATTAGTTTTTGAGTTGTTTAACTTAGTTTTGGGTTGATTAATTTAGTTTTTGGGTTTTAGTTTTATTTCTTTCAAATCTAATCTCAACCACTCAGAAACTATTCTGACGGTTCCTGTGCTTCTTTCCCATCTTCTCACATAAGCTAGCTTTCTCACCGGATCACTACTATGTGTATATAGTTAGACTTGTGTCATTCCGAAAGGATTCAAGACCGAATTCTTCTCATTCAAATACTAACATATGACATTCGAATACAAGATCCATTCTGTTAAAGTTGATCTATATTATTTCAAGTATCTATAAACCAAAAATCAAATATTTTGAGTACTTTTTGCTCATGCGTCAAGTAGAGATAAAAGGAAGGCCTAAATAGTGAGTTGGATAGTTTAACAGTGTGGAATATTTGAAACCTAATAAAAATTGGTTTGTAGCGGTTTTTAAATGTTTAGATCATGATTAAATGGCTGGATCGAGAATTTGTATGTTTAAAGACATAAATCCAACTAACCACTATTTTTGGCCGTCCATTTTCCGCCGCTTGATTAAAGGGCAAAAAGTATTTAAAATACTTGATTTTTGGTTTATAGATACTTGAAATAATGCAGATTAACTTCAACAGAGTAGATCTTATATTCGAATGTCGGAATGTTGAATTTGAATGGGAAGGATTCAGGCTCGAATCTTTCTAGAATGGTACAAGTTTTTCTCTCTCTCTCTCTCTGTATGTATACTTGTGTCCGAATCCTTACCACTCAAATATAACCCTACAATATTTAAATGAAAGATTCACTCCGTTGAAGTTGATCTATATTATTTCAATAAATTAAAAAATAAAAATCACGTATTTTGAATATTTTTTGCCCATCCATCAAGTAGACTCAAATTGGACGGCCGAAAATATCATATTGGCTAGATCTATGACTTTAGACATACAAATTCTCTATCAAACCATTTCATCATGAAATAAATATTTAAAAATCCTCACACACTAATTTTTGTTAGATTTCAAATATTATACACGTTAAACTAACCAACTCACTATTTTGTCCGTCCATTTTGTGCCTACTTGATGAATGGGCAAAAAGTATTCAAAATATATGATTTTTGGTTTCTAGTTCCTTGAAATAATGTAGATCAACTTCAATGAAGTGGATCTTATATTTGGATGTCATAGGGTTATATTTGAGTGGGAAGAATTCGCCCTCGAATCCTTTCGGAATGACACAAGTATATATAAGGTATCTATACCTCAGCTGCCAGACCTTGGTCGTCCATTGTGACCCTAGTCGCAATCTTAAAAAATTTCAGATATTCTTAGTCTAATTAGTACTAACTTATTTTCCATTAAAATTGGTAGAGGAAAACTTACAAAAAAGAATTGAGGAGCGAAATTACAAGTAATTCTTTAAAGAAAGAAAAAGAAAATTACAAGTAGATCTTCTCTGAGATTCTGAAGAAGTATGCTGGTGTGAATCTGATCAGCGCGCGATTACTTTTCCCATTGATGATGCAATTGGTCAGGTGTTCAGGCCTTCTCGAGGTAATTTCCTACTAGCTTGGCTCCAAAAATCCTCTGAAGGTAGAAGATGGGTTGGGACCCGGGATGAAAGAGAGTTGAGTCTCTGGAGCTTTCGAAGCTTAAAAGCAAGGGGACACTTTTGGGCTAAAGGTCTCTTAGATCCCTCTAAATATTTCAGCCCCTCTTATCTCTTGCAAGGGGCTATTTACAAAAAATATGGGTGTAACTGTCCCCCTTGAATTCAGCAAGACTGAATCAGTTTGTTAGCTTCGCACGAGGCTCGAAGTAACCTTACGGTAAGGCTAAATACAAGCTTCAGGCAAAGCTGGGAGGTTCGTGCGAGCTATTGATAGCCATTGCGGCTTAATTGTCTCCACTTAATATCGAACGAAGTGGGCGGGTGTAACCGCCCACTTAAAATGGCATTAAGCCCACTAAAGTAGTAGGGTTCACCCCCCATTAATCTCTTGAGGAATTTTGAAACAGTAAACTTATACCTAGAAAAGCTCACGGTGGAGATAAGTAAGAGTTTCATGCGAAGTTCATCTTAAAAATCTTAAGGCGAAGCTATATTCAAGGCTTCACGCGAGGCTAGATGTTAGCTCATTTGATGGGCTATGTGAAGCTTTAGGTGAAGCTAGAAAGTTAGCTCAGAGCAGAGCTGGACCACACTTCCAGCGAAGTTGGTGGGAAAGCTTCCAGCGAGCTAATTTTAGCCCTCAGCGGGGCTGATTGAAGCTTCGTGCGAAGCTAGAAGCTTCGTGTGAAGCTAGTGGCTTCGGCCTTTTTACAAGGCTATGAGTAAAACTAGTTCCTTTGGGCTCACTCAAGGCTAGATGTTTGAACAGATCTAGCCTTATAGGCCTTCTTTGGCCTCTGAAGTAGGCATAAACCTGATCATCAGCTCGTCTATGACACTGACTTTTGTAAATGTCGCCGAGTGTAGACGTCGTTCAGACCGGTTGAAGTGCTACCCGGGAGTTTGTCTTTTTGAAGTGTCAACAAAATCTCCTTCAAAGTTTTCATGAATCTGTAATGGATTGGTATAGATTCTGAAACATTTTGAATCTGAAGCCTGATACTTAAATCGCTTAGGTTAGGAAAATCCACAGGGTGCAACTGTACACGGAGCTAGGTAACCATATTGGTTTTACCCTAGGAATTTTCATGAGGAATAAGTTCTTAGTGGAGCTAAGATGAAGCTTCAGGCGAAGCTAAGGATGAGCTCTCAACGGAGCTAGAGCAAAGCTCCAAGCGAAGCTAAAAATGAGCTCTTAGGGGAGCTAAGATACAAGCTCTCAACGAAGCTAAAAAAGGCATTTGAGTGAAGTTAGCTAACTTCGCTATCTTAGTTTTTTTTCCAACCGTCGTTCCAAATTAAATTGAAACGACAGTTTGCGCTTCTTTTGAGGAGGTGAAGCTCAACGTTGAGTGCCTATAAAAGCCCAAGGGCTGCATCAGAGAAGTCATCTTCTCTATTTTAACTTCGCATTTTCTCAGAGATAGCACATCTCTTTCTTCTTCGTTTGTTCACAAGTTCAGAACTTTTTAGAGACTCAATCTCCTCTCTCAGATCAGTTTTGTGATCTCATGGCCCCCACGCAACGTTCAGGAAAAGAGATCGCCACCTCTACGACGGTGCCGCCGCCTCCTCCGACCGTTGAATGACCCATTGCGGGTAGGGGTTCCTCCCCCTTTTTTGTCTTACCTTTATCCTAACAAAATACTCTTGCAGGTATTCCGTCTCTGACTGCATCAACTTCAACGGAGTCGGCGGGCCATTCTGGGGAAGTCAGGGAGGAGACAAGTCCTCGGCTATTTTACGTATCACGGAGTTAGATGTCCTATGCCGCAACCTGCCTCCTTACCAACTGGAGTCCGCTGGTGATTTTGCAGCGGCTGAGGAGATGAGAGCTGCCCTCCCTTTCACGTTATCGACGAAACTGATCGCGCTTTCGTTTGAATCGGCTGGCGAGATGACGGTGGTTTCCATGATGCCATTAGTTTTGGTAACAACTAGTCTCAGGGTAATCACTAGCCCAACGTCTCCAACATTGATTGTCGAGCCAGCTCTTTCTGGAGTAGTCACCGGCCTTACTTCCCTCATGGTTGGTGTGTTGGTGTCGATGAAGACTCCCCCTCGGTTGCCAGCGATTCCTCATCCATCTCTGACCAGTGTTTCTGTCACTTCTTTCACTGTTATGACGGTAAAACCGGTGGAGGTTTTATCTTTGGGGATTACTCGCTCACCGAAAGTAATTGAAGCTGAGAGGGAATTCGTGACGGAAATGGTCGACAGCTTTTATAAGAGCCTGAAACGATTCATTACTCTGATTTTGAAGGGCTCACCACTTCATTTGTAGCTCTAAAGGTGATCCTCTCTCGTAATATTGAGAGTATCTAAGATTTCGGAGGGGATGACTAAGCCGCTGCCTTGGAGCTGTTGGTGGAGAAGTTCGAGAGGGACGTGGGTGAGTGGCGTCGCCTTAGCAGCTCGGACCTAAATCCATCGGTAAATGAAGAGCTTACACGTCTCACAGCTCAGATGCAAAAAGCTCACCTGGAGACACAGGAAGCAGCTGAGGCAGTATCTTCAGATTTGAAGTCCTTGGAGGCAAGAAAGGTAGAGATTTGTGACGCTATCGACGCCTCCAATAATGCTCTTCTTAATGCCGAGGATAAAATTGAAAAGCCAAAGAGATGATCAAAAGGGCCAACCTTCTTCTGTCCAAGGTTGAATCGTGCGTCTCGAGGAGATCGCTCGGTTGGAGCAGCTCAAAGCCCAGAATGATGAAGTCCTGCAGCAGGAGATGGCAAAAAAGGAAACTCTGGTAGAGATTGAGGCTCATTTGTCCCAAATGGCGACTTTCAACGAAGTCGAGCTGAGATCGTAAGCATTCATCAGAGCCACTGAAGAAAGAAAGAGCAGGCTAGCCACTTTTGAAGAACGGATCAAGTCCTACAAAACACAATCGTAGCTTATAATCCATGTATCCCTCTTTTTTTCTTCTTTTGAATCATAAAAAAAAAAAGCATAATTTTATTTGACTCTTCTGATGTATCCCTGCTTTCTTTATCTTCTGAGTTTGCAGTAATTTCAGGTTAAATTTTAGCTCCCAAAAGAAATAAGATAATGGTATATTCTTTCAACTTACACCATAAGAATATTAACTAATATATTCAGAGGTTGAAAACATGATAGATTTAGTTATTTGATAAATTACCACCAATAAGTTTGAATGATGACTCGATTCAAATCTTGTTAGGGATGAGAATAAAATAAAGTGAACTTGACAATCTTTCTGTTCAGAGGTAAATATTAACATAACAGATCAAAGACCATCAGGACAGAACTTGTTTTGACGAACTAACTAGGCACCACAAAATGCGATGAAGTCCAGAGTTTGTCAGTTTAGAGGTGACAAACTGGACATAACTGGTTGAAGATTACCAGACTTAAGATTTTTGTTGTTCAGAGGTGACAAATTAGACATGACGACAAGAATTAAAAGTCCCTACTGGATTGGGGATATTGATACTTAGCTATCTGTCGATTCAAAGGTGATAAATTGGACATGATCGAATGAGAAACCGCTAATCTCAGAGTGTTTGTTGTTTAGAGGTGATTGACTGGACATGACAACAAAGCTTAAAAGGGTGAATCCGATTTTAGGAACCCATCTATTCAGAGGTTATGGACTAAACATGATAGACTAAGACACGCTAAGTTCTAAATCCGCTGCCAGAGGTAGTCATATTGACTTGGCAGCTAACTCACAAGGGATTGCAAAGGTAGATTGGATCTGGGCACCCGTTGGTTCAGAGGTGGTTGCCTGGACATGACCAACTAAGAGACACTAGGCTCGCAATCCGTTGTTCAGAAGTTTAATGTTAACATGACAGGAGAAGAGAAGTCCATAGAGGACTAAAGGATGAAGTTCGGGATTTGATTGGTTCAGAGGTGGCAAACTGGACATGACCATTCGAAGACTACCGAATTCAGAGCCGTACTATTCAGAGGTGATGAACTGGATATGACGGTACAAAGAGGGAACCTGGTTGTCTGTCGGTTTAGAGGTGATGAACTAAACATGACCGATTGAGATGCCACCAAGTTTAAATTTTGCCGTTCAGAGGTAACGAACTGGACATAACGACAAGAATGAAACGTCCCTACAGGACTTAAGATTAGGACTCGTCGGTTCAGAGGTGATTGACTGGACATAACCAACTAAGAGACCGAATAGAATAGTTATCCTGAGGTAAGATAACAAATTGAATTGTAGACTTGACTGTTCAGGGATCTTTTACAGATATAACAAGTTGGGTCTGAACCCGCTGTTCAGAGGCAGGGATTGCCCTATGACTTTAAGTGGGCCTGTCATTCTATGGAAGAGAACGACAAGTGAAGCCTTGATATGCTGGGAAAAATTAGAATCTTCCGCCAGGGATGTTGATTTTATCTGCTGGGGAATATGTCAGAGTCTCACTATCAGAGGTTTAGTGTTAACATGATATGTTTGACTTGTGATCACTTTTCAGGGGAAATGAATATTATTTTGTGTGGTCCTACCATTCCATGTACAAGAATTTGTAAGCGATTTTAGAGGGGAATCAAATAGAATCAGGTCCCTTAGGATTTTTAGCAAACCCTCAGCTATCAACGGATTTGGTACGCCTTTACCAACCACCATTTGAGTTGGGCTAGCCATGCTATTCCCCTCAGCATGGTGAGTTATCGAGAATTTCTATTGGACTTAAAAGCCAATATTTTTCTCTATCCTTAGCCGTTTGTGGGCGTTGGATTTTGATAGTGTCAAAGCTAATACTCAGCTAGCTTGCCTTTATTATCCCAACTCTGTTGAGAATTGGATTGTATTCTTATGCACCGTTCATCTTGACCAGCTTCTTATATGCCAATTAGAAAGCTTAACCAGCTTCTTATGTACTGATTAGTGCTTCAGCAATGTTTGATCGTCGATGCTAGTCCCACCTGTCGCCGAATAGTTTTCGATCAATGAAGACTATTATGCTCATGTTGAGTAGGAATATAGTCGATTGTCATCGATCAATAAGGACTATTATGCTTGTGTTGTGCAGGAACATAGTCGTCTGTCGTCGATCGATGAGGACTATTATGCTCGTGTTGAGCAGGGACATAGTCATTTGTTATCGATTGATGAGGACTATTTGCTCGTGTTGAGCAGGGACATAGTCGTCTGTTATCGATCGATGAGGACTATTATGCTCGTATTGAGCAGGAACATAGTCAACTGCTGTCAATCGATGAGTGTTGGCCCAAAGGCCTTCCACTCTAGTTTTGATGATGATTAACTCATGTAGTTATGTGTACTAATAATCTTGTGATTTTAGTTTCAGATCTTTAATCAAGTTATTAGTAGGTGATTAGCTTCAACAAGATGATTTGGAAGCTACCCACATGTTGATTCAAGAGCCCAAGCGTCAAAGATCATATATAGCACTTGCTCGGTGGATCAAAGTGTTTTGGATCGAGTCGGCTTGGAGATTGCACTCTACAAGAAGACATCGATACCATAGTTTTAGTTTTGGGTTTAGATCCTAATTGTAAAGATTAGAATAGTATGATAAGCTCAAGTTCACAACACACACGATTTATGTTTTGTCATTGGTTTTCGGTTTTAGGTTTAATCGATCTTAGTTTTCATGAATAGATTTTATATCAAAACAAGTTTACATGGTTTAGTGTATATATGATTTGTTTTATATTCATGCATGCTTCTATTGCTTAAACAAACTTAGTTTGATAGTCTACTTCATGAGTTTTATGTTTTGGTATTTATGACAAAACATATTTTTAGAATTAATGACAAAAACTATGATATATATTTGTTTCATGTATATTGGATTTCTATCCATATGCATCATGCTTCAAAGTGTTTAATATCATGTTTTTGTACTTAGAAGAGTTTTGGATAAAACGTATTTTCTATTCAAAATCCAAGTTTTAGAAAATACAAGGTTTGGTTTTTGGTAAAAATGATAAGACATAAAAATAGTTTTAATTGCTTGATATTTGAGTCAAAACTTTTATCACATGTTTATATATCAATGCAATTTGACAAAACTATTTTTGGGGATTTTTAGTAATATATAAGAATTTATTGGTTATTTATTTTCCCAGATTTCTGACCTGTTTTTGTGTCTGCCAGGCTGATCGGTCGACCGGTACGGTCGACCGCACCATGTAGACGGTCGACCGTGTGGGTCGACCGACGTGCACAGAAACGTGCACACTGCCTACACCTTTAGCCGGTCGACCGTGCCGGTCGACTGACTGAGAGCAGGTTTGCTCTCTGTTTGTTTGGTCGACCGCTAGCGCCAACGGGTCAAAAATTGACCGTTGGGCGGTCGACCGGGCGGTCGACCGTCAGGGTTATTCTGGCAAAAATTACAGCCAACGGCTATTTTCTGGATTAGCCTATAAATACCCCATTTGTAAGAGTTTTTCTCTAAGAATTTTTGTGCAAATTTTTACATACTCTCTGGTGTTTTTACAACATTAAAAAGAAGTTTTTGAGCTTGATTTGAACAATCTTTTTGGTGTTTTCTTTAGGGTTTTGAAAAATCAAAGAAAAGGGTTTTGGGAAAAGCTTTTGAATTGAACTTCTCTATCTTGGTTTCATTTATTTCCCAAAGATTTTCTTTGAGTTGCTGGTTTCAAATCCCTTGATTTTCTCCACACTTGAGCTAAAATCTACTATCTTTTCTATAGGATTTTGTGTGGGAAAAAGAGATTGTTTTGTGGTTGTTGTTTGAAACCACTAAGTTGTAAACCCTATCTTTAGCTTGGCTTTGTGCCTTTCCCTCATTGTGTTGAGGAAGTTTGGCTATTGGGTTGTTTCCCTCAAGACTGTGAGGTGATCTTTGTATTGGGTTGTGCTTGCCTCAAGGAGGAGGTTGTAGTTGGGTTGGAGTTTGCCTCAAGAGGAGGTTGTGTTTGTAAGGAGAGGAGTTGGGTACTCCTTGTATTGTGATTGCCCCAAATCCTCGGTGGAGGTTCCCTTTGTGGGAGTCCTTTGTGGACAAGCTAGTGGATTGGAAATCCTTCGTGTGTCGAAGGCGGGGATGTAGAGCTGGGTGCTCGAACCTTGGAACATATCTTGTTGTTTGCGCTTGATCCATTGACTCTCTCTATTGTTGGCCCAAGAGATTACACTCTCCATTTGTTTAGAGTTTTGATGATAACAAAACACTTAAGAGCTATATTGGTACTAATAAGTTTGTTCAAGATGAGTTTCAGGTTAGTACCATTCATGATGGCCATTACTTAGCTATTGAAAGGTTTGCAAGGTTTATGATGCTAATAGGGAAAATGGCGCAAGGAATGATCATAGAAGAGAAGGCTTTAGCATGTCATTGCATGGCTCAAGACTTTAGTTTGGCTCAAGAGACTTCATTAGTTTTGTTTTTAGTTTTATAGTTTTGTTAAATAATAGTGGATAGGTTGAAGCTCAAATACACACACACACAAATTCAATACGTTTGATTTTTGATTGAATCGGTTTTAGATTTCAAGTACATATATCGGGTTTTGGATTTGAACCAGTTTTAGTTCTGCTGATTTGCTTGACACCTTTTTATTTTTCTTATCATAACTTTTTATTCTTATATTCAAATAACATGATTTAACTTGCATTTCAAAGATAACTTTTAGATCTAAATTTCTTATTCAATAATAATTTTCAGATTCAAATTTTAAAGATGTCAAATATTTGGTTGAACTCTATTCTTGTTCTGAAAACAGCTTACAGTTTCTGTTTTGACACCTGTCAGTGTTTTATTGATAACTTTCTCATCCAAACTGATATTGAGTTGATTTCAGTTGCATTAAAAAGAATACTTAAATATCTACAAATTATTCCTATATACTATTTTCTGAATTCGAACGTGTGCAGCCTGAAAAATGTGCTCAAAGTTGACCAATCTGCCAGATTGGCAGTAATGGCTGATTTTCTGGAGACTGATTTTTAACATGTTTTCAAAATGTGTTTTAAGTTCAAATAAAACGTGGTTAGCTGTTTTAGAGGGTCAATTTCTTCCTCTTATATTCAGGTAAAACTTTTCTATGTTTCCTCTTCCTAAATCCTATATAAAGGGGTCATTAGGGTAGAGGTTTTCACAACAAGCATTGGCAAAAATATTCAAAGTTTTCAAAGGCTTTCAAAAGAGTTTGGTCCTTGGTTTTTGTGCTGAAGAATCTCTCATCGCTGAAGTTTTATTTTCTAAACTCTCTGAATTTCATTTTTTTTTTCCACTTACAATATTTGAGCTTCAATTCTAACCATTGTTCTACAGGGTTCTTGTAAGGGAAAGAGGCTTTTGCAAAAGAGAGTTTGTGGTCTTTTGATCACCAAGAAGTACTTGTGTTTGAGATTGTGGAGTTGGGTACTCCGGTGTGATTGTAACTCTTTGTGAAGTTATAGTTATTAGAAATCCTTCTAGGTGAAGGCGGGGATGTAGAGCTGTGTGCTCGAACCTCGGAAAAATTCTCGGTGTTTGCGTTTGGTTTACTTGCTCTTATCTCTTGCATTATTTTCTTTATTTCAATTACTTGCTTCAATACTTACTTCCTCTTCATTTCAATTGCTATATTCACTTGTTGCATCATATTTTTTAATAGGGCATTGATTAGCATTATCACCTATTCACCCCCCCTAGGTGATTTCAATTGGTATCAGAGCCTACGCTCCTGATATTAGGTTTAACCGCCTAGGAGTGAGATCTTAGTTTGCTAGTCTACATTTGCATTTTCATTTGCACACATTTAGTTTGCACTCATGAATAGCCCTCCTATGTTTGACTTTTCTAGACATGATATTTGGAAGGCCAAGATGAGTTGTCATTTAAAAAGCCTAGGACATCTAGTTTATCAAGCCACTACAAAGAATCCTTCCCCAATGATAGCAAGCATAGAAAGGCCATGCATTAGCCCTTAAGACACTTAGAGCATCTCTTAATAAAGATCTATTATATGTATTTGCTCACTATGATTCAGCTTTTGTAGTTTGGAGCATCTTGGCTTCTCCCGAGCTACCAAGGATCATCAATAAGTTGAGGAGATCTAGGAGAGACAAGTCCGACGAGCATTGCCTCATGGTCCAAGGGAATGACTCCCTTGAGGTACAATCAGAATCTCAACTAGATGATAGCTCTAGTTCCTATTGTTATGGGTGTTTAGAAGTTCAAACTTTAAATATGGAACTTGCTACAAAGCTTGGAAATTTTTTAGAAAAATATGATCTTTTGAAAAAGAAAAATTTGAACTAAAAGAAGAAATGAAGGATTTGTGTTCAAATTTTGAATTGATTTTGCAAGAGAAGGAAGAGATTGCTAGTGAACGTGACTCACTTAAATCTCAACTTGACCTTGCCCTAAAGGAAAATGAATTTTTGAACAACAAAAATGATTGTGATGATGTTGTGAAAAATAATGAGATTTTATCTTCAAAATTGGATTTTATTTTAAAAGATAACCATTCTTTGAAAAATGAAATTGATTTCATTACTAAAGAATTAGATCTTGTTTTAAATAAAATAAATCTTTGAAAAAGGATATAGATAATCATGTTTGCCATACTAGTGTAGCTTCGTCATCTAGCACATCTATTGCATGCTCCACTTTATCTTCAACTATTGAAAATGATATAAATATTTTGAAGAAAAGTGTTGATTGTTTGGGCTCCACTTTGAGCCATTGTGCCATGAACCACACACGCTTGGAATCCTTGGTTCGAAAGAAACAAGTTCCATCTTTGCATGCACACCCTCCACGGCATACACATACTTCCCACGGTCACCACCATCACATGTATGCTCATGTGTACACATGTACACATTGTGGACGTAAGGGCCACCTTGCTAGATTTTATTATGATCATATATATTATGAAATTTTAGCAAATAATGTTGTTTGGGTTAGGAAAGGTACTAACCCCTATGGACCCAAAAGAAAATGGGTACCAAAGCCCACCCCTATGGTTTTTGATGTAGGTGTGGGCTCTCGCATCACGTGAGAGTGGCGATACCTTGAAGTGGATGCGTTCCGTGCCTAAAGAAAAACAATTTGAATGCATCACTTTCAAGGGGAGTTTGGTGGAGAGGACCACCATTGGTTTGGAAAACTAGAGAGGTGCCTTTATCAGTTTTGGTATCAATCTCTAACTCCCGTTTATATTTGCATGTTTTTTTTTCATGTCATTGATTTATAACATGTCATGTTTTATTGTTCATTATGCCTATGCCATGTTTATTAGAATAGTGATATACTTGTTAGTTATTTGAGACACTCTTGTTTAAAATGGACTTATATCATTGTGTTCTCACTTTGTTTTTATGACTAATATGTATGTCCTAGATCTAATGTACATGCATATACATAATGATCATATGGATGTTTATGATTTTTATTTTGATACTTCATGTTTTGATTAGTATGTTAAATGCCATGATTATTAGACCATTAACATGCATGTATAGCTTTTGAGTTCACCCATGTTTATATTGACACATATGTTGTGTTCTCACCCTTGTTTAGCTATCGTGTCTTTCATAGTTCTAATAGCATGTGGATTTACATAATGATTGTTTTATGTTTGCAATGATGATTTATGTCCCATTTTATGCTACATGATTTGATTAACTGTTTAGATGTTAGTTTTCATTAAAACTAGGATATATACTTGTACATATTATGGGCCACAAATAGATCATTATATGTTGTGCTTGAACGCTCTTTTGTACCCATTAGATGTGCTAGTATAGTCTAGTTTTGATGATTCATGCATTCTAACTTGTATTCCCTATTTTGGATATGTTTTATGATCTTGTATTTTAACTTCATGTATATGTCTATTTTGCCAAACTTTAAGATATACATGTATACCCTTTGAGTCATTTGCTTTTCATGCAAATCGTTATTATGGACTTAAATTGTGTTTAGGGATATGTATGTATACTTCTTTTTTTGTCAAAACATACATATGCCTTGAAGTATGAATTGGGTTTAATGAAAATTTAGTTTTGATGAGTCTCATGTTTTCATGTTTAAAGGAATACCTTAATTGAGCTTAAGTGCATGTTTTCATGATAGTGTGTTTCACATTACACTTGTACACTCTCCTTATTTGATGGTTTCTCATGATTTTGTTTTCATGAGTATGATATGTGCTATATAGATTTTGAGTGTTTTTAGTGCCATGTGATTTACATGTGTTTCATGAAAAATAAGTTTGTTTTATTCCTTACTTGAAGGATTTCGTACTAGTTTACAAGTTTTTCCATTTAACTAGTTTCTATATTCTTCATTTTGGTAGAGTTTTTCAAACATACTTTATGTTCAAACCTATTTTTGAAAACCCTACCATCTAAGGGAGGTTGGTTGGGCGACCATGCCTTGTATGTTATTATTGAAAATTATTTTAAAACATGAGCATGAAATGGGTGGTAGGTTATATGAGGTATACACTTGATCTTATTATTGTTTCAATTGGTATCATTGGATCGTTTCAATTGGTATCAATATTGACATTCTTTTTGTATACTCATATATGTATAATTTGTACTCATTAATATCACAAATTTTAGTTTTGCCAAACTTGATTTTTAATGAATGTCATATTTAAATTGATTAGTTTTCAATTGGTATCCTAATACAAGCTTATGCATCATTTTAATTGGTATTTCATAAAGGGGGAGAAAATTCGTATTTTATCTCTCAATTGAAATTTGGTTTACCTTTGTTTTTCACTCCCATACTTTATGATGAAAAATGATTTAAAGGAAAATTAATATAGATTTTAATTTGGTATCATATGAAAAATACTTACAATTGATATCAAGATGCTTATTTGTTTACTTTCTATTGGTATCAAGATGCATGATTTTTAATTGTTTATTGACAAAAAAAGGGAGAAGTATTTTGTTATTTTTATACTTTACTTATTGTTTTTTGTTTTATTAATAACAAGAATTTTTATATATTGATTATCTTTCAATTGGTACCATGATTCACTTATATTGATATTTTTTAAATTGGTATCATGTTAGAAGAATATGTTTTATTGCTTACTTAGACCCCTTTGTTGATGATTGATAAAAAGGCGGAGAAGTATTTGAGTTTATATGCATATTCTTGCTATGCATGTTTTTATATTGGAATCAAATATTAGTATCAAGAGTGTTTGTTATAAGAACATAGTTTGGTTAGTTTGGTTTTTTTATTGGTTTCAAGAGCATTATTTCAGAACATATTTATGTAAAGATTTATTTTGGTATTAAAAGCTTGTTTTATGTATATCTATGCATTATCATTATTTATTGATTGTTTCCTAACCCTTTTTGATGTATGACAAAAAGGGGGAGAAGTATTGATGATTTCATATTTTGGTTTTATATTTTGTACATTGTTTATCTCATACATGTATATGTAGGTTTCATGTTTTATACATATTCATATATGTATATGTTTTCATGTTTTATACTTAATAAAATAGAGTATCATTTGAGAGGGAGTTTTCACCTCTCTTTTATATTTTGTTAATATAGCCTAATTGTTTTGTCATCATCAAAAAGGGGGAGATTGTTGGCCCAAGAGATTACACTCTCCATTTGTTTAGAGTTTTGATGATAACAAAACACTTAAGAGCTATATTGGTACTAATAAGTTTGTTCAAGATGAGTTTCAAGTTAGTACCATTCATGATGGCCATTACTTAGCTATTGCAAGGTTTGCAAGGTTTATGATGCTAATAGGGCAAATGGCGCAAGAAGGAATGATCATAGAAGAGAAGGCTTTAGCATGTTATTGCATGGCTCAAGACATTAGTTTGGCTCAAGAGACTTCATTAGTTTTGTTTTTAGTTTTATAGTTTTGTTAAAGAATAGTGGATAGGTTGAAGCTCAAATACACACACACACAAATTCAATACGTTTGATTTTTGATTGAATCGGTTTTAGATTTCAAGTACATATATCGGGTTTTGGATTTGAACCAGTTTTAGTTCTGCTGATTTGCTTGACACCTTTTTATTTTTCTTATCATAACTTTTTATTCTTATATTCAAATAACATGATTTAACTTACATTTCAAAGATAACTTTTAGATCTAAATTTCATATTCAATAATCATTTTCAGGTTCAAATTTTAAAGATGTCAAATATTTGGTTGAACTCTGTTCTTGTTCTGAAAACAGCTTACAGTTTCTGTTTTGATACCTATCAGTGTTTTATTGATAACTTTCTCATCAAAACTGATATTGAGTTGATTTCAGTTGCATTAAAAATAAGACTTAAAGAGCTACAAATTTTTCCTATATACCTTATTTTGAATTCGAACGTTTGAAGCCTGAAAAATGTCCTCAAAGTTGACCAATCTGCCAGATTGGCAGTAATGGCTGATTTTCTGGAGACTGATTTTTAACATGTTTTCAAAATGTGTTTTAAGTTAAAATAAAACGTGGTTAGCTGTTTTAGAGGGTCAATTTCTTCCTCTTATATTCAGGTAAAACTTTTCTATGTTTACTCTTCCTAAATCCTATATAAAGGGGTCATTAGGGTAGAGGTTTTCACAACAAGCATTGGCAAAAAAATTCAAAGTTTTCAAAGGCTTTCAAAAGAGTTTGGTCCTTGGTTTTTGTGCTGAAGAATCTCTCATCGCTGAAGTTTTATTTTCTAAACTCTCTGAATTTTATTTTCTTTTTCCACTTACAATATTTGAGCTTCAATTCTAACCATTGTTCTACAGGGTTCTTGTAAGGGAAAGAGGCTTTTGCAAAAGAGAGTTTGTGGTCTTTTGATCACCAAGAAGTACTTGTGTTTGAGATTGTGGAGTTGGGTACTCCGGTGTGATTGTAACTCTTTGTGAAGTTATAGTGGTTAGAAATCCTTCTGGATGAAGGCGGGGATGTAGAGCTGGGTGCTCGAACCTCGAAAAAATTCTCGGTGTTTGCGTTTGGTTTACTTGCTCTTATCTCTTGCATTATTTTCTTTATTTCAATTACTTGCTTCAATTACTTACTTCCTCTTCATTTCAATTGCTATATTCACTTGTTGCATCATATTTTTTAATAGGGCATTGATTAGCATTATCACCTATTCACCCCCCTCTAGGTGATTTCATCTATCTCTCTCTTTACTTTGTGTATTGTGCAAATTGCTATATCTTATACTTGCTTGTGTGTGTGCATCATTGTTGTAATTGCAATTAGTTTTTAAATTTCGCATTAAGTTCACTAGATTAGCATCGTCACCTATTCACCTCCCCTCTAGGTGACTTTTCAATTGGTATCAGAGCTAGCGCTCCTGATATTTAGGTTTAACCACCTAGGAGTGAGATCTTGGTTTGCTAATCTTCATTTGCATTTTTATTTGCACACATTTAGTTTGCACTTATGGCTAGCCCTCCTATGTTAGATCATTTTAGACTTGATGCTTGGAAGGCTAATATGACTAAACATTTAAAAGACCTAGGACATCTAGTTTATCAAGCCATTACCATAGAATCCCTCCCAAATAGTAGCAAGCATAAGAAGGCCAATGCATTAGCACTTAGGGCACTTAGAGCATCTCTAAATGAACATTTATTACATGTTTTTGATCGTTATGATTCGGCTTTTGCAGTTTGGAGCATCTTGATTTCTCCCGAGCTTCCAAGGATTATCAACAAGATGAGGAGATCTAAGAGAGAAAAGTCCGAAGAGCAATGCCTCATGGTCCAAGGGAAGAACTCCCTTGAGGTACAATCGGATTCTCAAATAGATGATAGCTCTAGTTCCTATTGTCATGGATGTTTTGAAGTTCAAACTTTAAATATGGAACTTGTTCAAAAGCTTGAGAATTTGTTAGAAAAACATGATTTATTAAAAGATGATAATCTTGTTTTGAAAAATGAATTAAAGGATTTATCCTCTAATTTTGAATTGATGTTACAAGAGAAGGAAGAGATTGCAAGTGAATGTGACTCACTTAAATCTCAACTCGAACTTGCTTTGAAGGAAAATGAATTTTTGAAAAACAAAAATGATTGTGATGATGTTGTAAAGCACAATGAGATTTTATCTTCAAAATTAGATCTTGTTTTTAAAGAAAATGTTACTTTGAAAAATGAAATTGATTTCATAACAAAGAATTGGATTTGGTTTTGAATAAAAATAAATCTTTGCAAAATGATATTGATATTCATGTTTGCCATGCTAGTATAGCTTCTACTTCTTGCACACCTATAGCATGCTCCACTTTGTCTTCTAGCATAGAAAATGATATAAATGTTTTGAAGAAAAGTGTTGATTGTTTGGGCTCCACTTTGAGCCATTGTGCCATGAACCACACTCGTTTGGAATCCTTGATTCGCAAGAAACAAGTTCCAACTATGCATGCACACCCATCTAGGCATACACATGCTTTTCATGATCACCATCATCATATGTATGCTCACGTGTACACATGTACACATTGTGGTCGTAAAGGCCACCTTGCTAGATTTTGTTATGATCGTATTTATAATGAAAATTTAGCAACTAATTATGTTTGGGTGAGAAAAGATATTAACCCCCGTGGACCCACAAGAAAATGGGTACCAAAAACCACCGCTTAAACTTTTGATGTAGGTGGGAGCTCTCGCATCACTTGAGGGCATTGGTGCCTTGAGGTGGATGCATTCTAAGCTTAAAAGAGAACCATTTGGATGCTTCACTCTCAAAGAGAATTGGTGGGAGGACCACCGCTTTTGGAGACATAGAAAGTTGCCTCTTCGGTTTTGGTAACAATCCCTTACTCCATTTAGTGTTTACATGCTTTCTAGGTTCATCTTTTATAACATGTTGTGTTTTGTTGTTCATTATGCATTGTGCCATGTTCATTAGATTAAGGTTGTACATGTTTAGTTACTTGAGCACCCTTGCTTCATATGGATCTATATTTAGTGTCTCACCTTATTTAAACTAACATGTATGCTCTAGATCTAGTGCACATGCATATGCATAATGATCATTTGATGTTCATGATTGTATGACTTTCATTTTAATGATTCATGTTTTGAATAGTGTGTTTATTGCTATGCATGTATTGCAATTTGATATCTCCATTGTTTAGATGAATCCATAATTTGTGTTTTCACAATTGTTTTGATATTATGTATATCATGATTCTTATAGCATGTGGATCGTTTTTATAATATTATTGTTTTATGACTCGTTTTATGCTTCATGAATTGATTACTTGTTTAGATGTTAGTTTTCATTAAGACTAGGATTTATACTTGTACATAGAATGGGCCACAAATAAATCTTTATATATGTTTGTGCTTGGATGCTAATTTGTACCCATTAAATGTGTTAGTATAGCCTAGTTTTGTTGACTCATGCATTTTAAACTTGTATTCCTATCTTTGGATTTGTTTTATGTGTATGAGTTTTCATTTCATGTATATGTTTATTTTGCCAATCCTTAAGTTATACATGTATACCCTTTGAGTCATTTGCCTTTCATGCAAATCTATATATATAGACTCAAATGTGTTTAGGGATATGTATGTATACTTATTGTGTTGACAATTCATACATATACCTTGAAATTAAATTAGTTTTGGTGAAAATTTAGATTGTCTTGATTTCGTGATTATCTAACTTCATGTATATGTCCATCTTGCCCAAACTATCATTTATACATATACATCCTTGAGCCACGTGCCTTCATGCATATACTCTTGTGGACTCATTGTGTTTAGGATATGTATGTATACTTTAGTTTGTATATGACATACATATGCCTTGAAGTTTAAATCGTTTAGATGAATTTCATGTTTTCAAGGAATTTCATATGAGCTTTATTGAATATTTTCATGTCGATATGTGTCACATTTTACTTGTACACTCACTTTATTAGTTTACTCATGATTTGTTTTCATGAGAATTTGAATGAGCTTTATGGACTTTGAGTGTTTAGTGATCATGTGATTTACATGTGTTTCATGAAAAACAATTGTGTTTTATTCCTTACTTGAAGGATTTCATACTAGTTTTAAAAGTTTTTCCTATAACTAGTTCGTATTCTTCACTATGGTAGAGATTTTCAAACAAAGCTTATTTTCAAACCTATTTTTGAAAACCCCTACCTTCCATGGGCGGTTGGATGGGAGATCATGTTCATGTATACTTTAAAATTAAAATCATTTAAATCTTGAACCATGATTGGGAGGTATAGTTGATATGAGTCATACACTTGATCTTATTCTTGTTTCAATTGGTATCATTGAATTCTTTCAATTGGTATCAATCTTGACATCCTTTTGTATACTCATATATGTTTTGTTTTATATATGTATGCTTACATTTCATATAGTATCAATTTCAATTGGTATCTATTTCTTACATACATATACAGATGATTTATTTGTGCTTATTATATCCCTATATCTTGAAGCACAAATTTTGGTTATGTTAAGCTTGAGTTTTTTAATTGGTATCCATATACAAGCTTTATCATAATTTTAAGATTGCTAAGCTTGAATTTTAATGAATATCATGTTTCAATTGATTTAATTTTCAATTGGTATCTTATTTCAAGCCTATGCATATTTTCTTTTGGTATTTCATAAAGGGGGAGAAAACTCATATTTTATATTTCAATTGGTATTTGGTTTACCATTGTTTTTGTTTCCCACTCCCTAACTTTATGATATTAAAGTAATTGGTATCATATGCTTATAATGAAAAATATCTTCTTTTGGTATCAAGATGCTATTTGTTTCCTTAAATTTGGTATCAAATTTTTATTATCTATTGGTATCAAGTTTACATTACATGTCTTCATTGTGATATAAAATGTTATTTTGTTTCAATGCCTTGTTTTATTTCAAATAGGATTTGGCATTTCTCAAAGTTTGTTATTTTCAATTGATATCATATTGACTTTGGTTTTACCCTTGGAATAATTTATTGCTTCTTTGTTTTGAAGATTTAGGGGGAGAAGTATTTGTTTTCATTATGTTTGTTTTTACCCCTTTGTTGATGATTGACAAAAAGGGGGAGAAGAATTTGTAGTTTATATGCATGGTTGATTTATGCATATGTTTTAGTTGGTTTTCATTAGTAATAATATGTTGGTTTCAATATTATTGTTTTATTGGTATCAAGAGCATGTTTCATTGTTTATGTTTTATTTTAATTGGTATCCAGAACATGTTTATATGTGTTTAAGAACATTCATTGCATATCTTATATGTTTTATTGTTATGCATGAGTTAAGGGGGAGCTTCTTTGAAGCTTTACTTTAATCCATGCATATATAACTCCATGAGTTTTGTCATCATCAAAAAGGGGGAGATTGTTGGCCCAAAGGCCTTCCACTCTAGTTTTGATAATGATTAACTCATGTAGTTATGTGTACTAATAATCTTGTGATTTTAGTTTCAGATCTTTAATCAAGTTATTAGTAGGTGATTAGCTTCAACAAGATGATTTGGAAGCTACCCACATGTTGATTCAAGAGCCCAAGCGTCAAAGATCATATATAGCACTTGCTCGGTGGATCAAAGTGTTTTGGATCGAGTCGGCTTGGAGATTGCGCTCTACAAGAAGACATCGGTACCATAGTTTAGTTTTGGGTTTAGATCTTAATTGTAAAGATTAGAATAGTATGATAAGCTCAAGTTCACAACACACACGATTTATGTTTTGTTATTGGTTTTCGGTTTTAGATTTAACCGATCTTGTTTTCATGAATAGATTTTATATCAAAACAAGTTTACATGGTTTAGTGTATATATGATTTGTTCTATATTCATGCATGCTTCTATTGCTTAAACAAACTTAGTTTGATAGTCTACTTCATGAGTTTTATGTTTTGGTATTTATGACAAAACATATTTTTAGAATTAATGACAAAAACTATGATATATATTTGTTTCATGTATATTGGATTTCTATCCATATGCATCATGCTTCCAAGTGTTTAATATCATGTTTTTGTACTTAGAAGAGTTTTGGATAAAACGTATTTTCTATTCAAAATCCAAGTTTTAGAAAATACAAGGTTTGGTTTTTGGTAAAAATGATAAGACATAAAAATAGTTTTAATTGCTTGATATTTGAGTCAAAACTTTTATCACATGTTTATATATCAATGCAATTTGACAAAACTATTTTTGGGGATTTTTAGTAATATATAAGAATTTATTGGATATTTATTTCCCCAGATTTCTGACCTGTTTTGGTGTCTGCCAGGCTGATCGGTCGACCGGTACGGTCGACCGCACCATGTAGACGTCGACCGTGTGGGTCGACCGACGTGCACAGAAACGTGCACACTGCCTACACCTTTAGCCGGTCGACCGTGCCGGTCGACCGACTGAGAGCAGGTTTGCTCTCTGTTTGTTTGGGTTGACCGGGCGGTCGACCGCTAGCGCCAACGGGTCAAAAATTGACCGTTGGGCGGTCGACCGGGCGGTCGACCGTCAGGGTTATTCTGGCAAAAATTACAGCCAACGGCTATTTTCTGGATTAGCCTATAAATACCCATTTGTAAGAGTTTTTCTCTAAGAATTTTTGTGCAAATTTTTACATACTCTCTGGTGTTTTTACAGCAATAAAAAGAAGTTTTTGAGCTTGATTTGAACAATCTTTTTGGTGTTTTCTTTAGGGTTTTGAAAAATCAAAGAAAAGGGTTTTGGGAAAAGCCTTTGAATTGAACTTCTCTATCTTGGTTTCATTTATTTCCAAAGATTTTCTTTGAGTTGCTGGTTTCAAATCCCTTGGTTTTCTCCACACTTGAGCTAAAATCTACTATCTTTTCTATAGGATTTTGTGTGGGAAAAGAGATTGTTTTGTGGTTGTTGTTTGAAACCACTAAGTTGTAAACCCTATCTTTAGCTTGGCTTTGTGCCTTTCCCTCATTGTGTTGAGGAAGTTTGGCTATTGGGTTGTTTCCCTCAAGATTGTGAGGTGATCTTTGTATTGGGTTGTGCTTGCCTCAAGGAGGAGGTTGTAGTTGGGTTGGAGTTTGCCTCAAGAGGAGGTTGTGTTTGTAAGGAGAGGAGTTGGGTACTCCTTGTATTGTGATTGCCCCAAATCCTCGGTGGAGGTTCCCTTTGTGGGAGTCCTTTGTGGACAAGCTAGTGGATTGAAATCCTTCGTGTGTCGAAGGCGGGGATGTAGAGTTGGGTGCTCGAACCTCGGAACATATCTTATTGTTTGCGCTTGATCCATTGACTCTCTCTCTATCTCTCTCTTTACTTTGTGTATTGTGCAAATTGCTATATCTTATACTTGCTTGTGTGTGCATCATTGTTGTAATTGCAATTAGTTTTTAAATTCCGCATTAAGTTCACAAGATTAGCATCGTCACCTATTCACCCGCCTCTAGGTGACTTTTCAATGAGGACTCTAATGCTCGTGTTGAGCAGGAATATAGTCAACTGTTGTCGATCGATGAGGACTATTATGCTCGTGTTGAGTAGGAACATAGTCATCTATTATCGATCAATGAGGACTATTGTGTGAAATCACCTAGAGAGGGGGGTGAATAGGTGATAATGCTAATCTAATGAACTTAATGCGGAATTTAAAAACTAATTGCAATAGTCAAGAGATGCACACTCAAACAAGCCAAGCAAATAATTATGAATGAACAATATGAATAGATGTAAGGCACAAAGTAAAGAGAGAGAGTAAGAGCCAAGGGATCAAGCGCAAACAATAAGATATGTTTCGAGGTTCGAGCACCCAGCTCTACATCCCCGCCTTCACACAGAAGGATTTTAAGTCCACTAGCTTGTCCACAAAGGACTCCCACAAAGGGAACCTCCACCGAGGATTTGGGGCAATAACAATTACAAGGAGTACCCAACTCCTCTCCTTACAAACACCACCTCCTCCTTGAGGCACAACTCCAAGCCAACAAACAATCACCTCACAACTTGAGGGATTAGCACAAAGCAACACAAGGATCACCTCACAACTTGAGGGATACAACCCAAATGCACAACCTCCTCAATACAATGAGGGAAAGGCACAAAGCCAAGCTAATGTAGGGTTTTCAACTTGGTGGTCTAAACAACAACCACAAACAATTTCTTTCCCACACAAAGATCCTATAGAATGAGATAGTAGATGTAGCTCAAGTGTGGAGAATACCAAAGTAATGGAAATCAAAATCACAAAGAAAATCCTTGGGAAAAACTAGAAATCAAGATAAAGAAGTTGAATCAAACACTTTTCCAAAAACCCTTTTCTTTGATTTTCCAAACCCTAGCAAAAACACTAAATAGATTGTTCAATTTAAAGCCCAAAAACTTCTTTTGATTGCTGTGAAAACACTAGAGAGTCAGGAAAAATTCGCACAAAAAATCTTAGAGAAAAACTCTTTCCAATGGGGTATTTATAGGCCATTTGGAAAACTAGCCGTTGGCAGCAGAAACTGCCAAAAATGAACAGCCGGTCGACCGGTCGGTAAACCGTCCAACGGTTACATTTTGACCGCTGGCAGCAGCCGGTCGACCGTCTGGTCGACCGCCCAAAAACAGAGAGCACTGCTCTCTGGTACGGTCGACCGGCCGGTCGACCGTCCCGAGTGTCTACCAGACGTGCACAGGGCTGTGCACGTCGGTCGACCGTCAGGTCGACCGGCCCTTGGTTCGGTCGACCGTGCGGTCGACCGACCTGGCCTGTCAGCCATTGTTCTGGGTCAGAAAAACAGGATAGAAAATATTCTAATAATCCATAAAGACTTGTAAAAATACACAAAAATAGTTTTATCATTTTATTTTTAAAATATAAACTTGTGATAAAAATTTCATCACAAATAACAAACATCTTGAAACATTTTTTTGTCTTATCATTTTTACCAAAATCCAAAAACTGTATTTTCTAAAATTTGGATTTTTGAATAGAAAATACATTTTGTCCAAAACTTATCCAAATACAAAAACATGATATTAAACAACATTTAGGCATGATGTATATGGATATAATCCTATATACATGAAACATATATATATCCATATTTTTTACTTTAATTCCAAAATATGTTTTGTCAAAAATACCAAAACATAAAACACATGAAATAGACTATCAAACTAAGTTTGTCTAGAAAGTTAAGCATGCATGTATATAGAACAAATCTAATGTACATTAAACCATGTAAACTTGTTTTGATCTATCTATTCATGAAACCAAGATCGGTTAAACCAAAAATGGAAAAACCGAAAACCAATATTCAAAACATGAAACGTGTGTGTTGTGAACTTGAGCATATCATACTATTCTAATCTTTACAATTTGGATCTAAACACAAAACTAAACTATGGTACCGATGTCTTCTTGTAGAGCGCAATCTCCAAGCCGACTCGATCCAAACTCTTTGATCCACCGAGCAAGTGCTATATATGATCTTTGACGCTCGGGCTCTTGAATCAACATGTGAAAGCTTCCAAATCATCTTATTGAAGCTAATCACCAACTAATAACTTGATTAATGATCTGAAACTAAATAACACAAGATTATTAGTACACATAACTACATGAGTTAATCATCATCAAAACTAGAGTGGAAGGCCTTTGGGCCAACAATCTCCCCCTTTTTGATGATGACAAAACTCATGGAGTTATATATGCATGGATTAAAGTTAAGCTTCAAAGAAGCTCCCCCTTAACTCATGCATAAACATAAAACATAAATATATGCAATGAATATTAAACATGTATATGCATAGTCATGCATAAAATAAAACTTGTTCTTATATCAATTGAAATCGCTATGATACCAATTGAAATTGTCAAACCAAACATGATCTAGATACCAATTAAAACATCTAGATACTACTTAAAACATGTTCTAGATATCAAACTTAATATATGCAAGACATAATATGCATATATGAACTCAAATATTTCTCCCCCTTTTTGTCAATCATCAATAAAGGGGTAAAAACTAAAACAATGCAAGAAAATCTTCTCCCCCTTTTTGTCTAAAACAAAAATATCAATAAGGGGTTAAAACAAACATGATACTAATTAAAAATGTGTCAATGAAGTGCATATATGATACCAATTGAAATGAGTATAAAATAATTCAAGAAATGCCTATATCAAATGATATCAATTGAAATAAAGGTAAACGATGCACATATAAAACATTTTTATATGAAAACATATACCAATTGAAAACAACAATCTTGATACCAATTTGATAAATAAATAGACAACATACCAATTTTAAGTAAACAATCTTGATATGATACCAATTGAAATTTTAACATAACAAATTTTGAATTCCTAAACATAAATCTTGATACCAATTGAAATTATTATTCTTTAAGGCATAAGATACCAATAGAAATTTTTCTATCATAAAGTGTGGGAGTGAAAATCAAATACCAATTGAAAGATGAAATACAAGGTTTCTCCCTCTTTATGAATTACCAAATAAAACATGCAAAGCTTGTATACAGATACCAATTGAAAACTAGTCAATTAAAACAAGATAGTCATTATAAAACAAGCTTTACCATGATCAAAATTTGTGCTCTAAGATATATGAATATAATAAGCATAAATAAAAACATATATATCTATGAAAATTAGATACCAATTGAAATTGATACTCTTTGAAGTGCAAGCATACATATACAAAAAAAATATATGAGTATACAAAAATGTCAATATTGATATCAATTGAAAGAATCCAATAATACCATTGAAACAACCAATAAGATTAAATGTATATCTCATATTACCTAGCCTCCCAATCAAGTTCAAGTTTAAAATGATTTTCAATATAAAGCATACTTGAGCATGATCTTCCATCCAACCACCCTTCGAAGGTAGGGGTTTTCAAGAATAGATTTGAAAATATAGTATGTTTGAAAATCTCTACCATAAGAAGAATACGAACTAGTTAAATGGAAATCTTGTCAACTAGTACGAAATCCTTCAAGCAAGGAATAAAACATAAATATTTTTCATGAAACACATGTAAATCACATGGCACTAAACACTCAAATTCTATAAAACATGTATCATACTCATGAAAATAAAATCATGAGAAACATAATAAAGTGAGTGAACAAGTGTTATGTGACACATATCAACATGAAAATATTCAATTAAGCTCAATTAAGATATTCCTTAAAACATGAAAATCTAAATTTTTTTTTCAATAAAACAAATTATACTTCAAGGCATATGTTTGTTTTGACAACACAAAAAGTATACATACATATCCCTAAACACAATTTGAGTCCATAATAAAGATTTGCATGAAAAGCAAATGACTCAAGGGGTATACATGTATATCTTAAGGTTTGACAAAATAAACATATACATGAAGTGAAAACACATGATCATAAAAATATATCCAAAATAGGGAATACAAGTTAGAATGCATGAATCATCAAAACTAGACTATACTAGCACATCTAATGGGTACAAATAAGCATCCAAGCACAAACATATATAAAGATTTATTTGTGTCCCACTACATGTACAAGTATAAATTCTAGTCTTAATGAAAACTAACATCCAAACAAGTAATCAAATCATGAAGCATAAAACGGGATATAAATCAACATGAAAATCATAAACATGAACATTATGTAAATCCTCATGCTATTAGAGCTATGATGTGCATAATAGCTAAACAAATGGTGAGAATCACAACATATGGGTCCATATAAACACGGGTGATCTCATAAACTATACATGCATGTCAATGATCTAATACATGACATTTAACATACTAATCAAAACAAAACAAAGATCATAAACACACATATGTTTCATTATGTGTATGCACATGCATTAGATCTAGGACATACATATTAGTTTGAAAACAAAGTGAGAACACAAAGATAGGTCCATGGGTGTCTCAAATAACTAACATGTATAACACTAATCTAATTATCATAGCATAAACATAATAAACGATAAACCAAGACATGTTATGAAATGATGAACATGAAAAGTATGCAAATGTAAACGGGAGTTAGAGATTGATACCAAAACCGATGAAGGCACCTCTCTAGTTCTCCAAACCAATGGTGGTCCTCCCCACCAAACTCCCCTTGAAAGTGATGCATCCAAATTATTTTCTTTAAGCACGGAACGCATCCACTCCAAGGCACCGCTACTCTCACGTGATGCGAGAGCCCACACCTACATCAAAAATTTTAGGGTGGCCTTTAGTACCCATTTTCTTTTGGGTCCATAGGGGTTAGTATCTTTCCTAACCCAAATAAGATTATTTGCTAAATTTTCAATATGTAAACGATCATAGCAAAATCTAGCAAAGTGGCCTTTTCGACCACAATGTGTACAAATGTACACATGAGCATACATGTGATGGTGGTGACCGTGGGAAGGATGTGTATGCCGTGATGGGTGTACATGCAAAGTTGGACCTTGTTTCTTACGAACCAAGGTTTCCAAGCGTGTATGATTTAAAGTACATTGGCTCAAAGTGGAGCCCAAACAATCAACACTTTTCTTCAAAACATTTATGTCATTTTCAATACTAGAAGATAAAGTGGAGCATGCAAAAGGAGTGCTAGAAGAAGAAGCTACACTAGCATGGCAAACATGAGAATCTAAATCATTCTGCAAGAATTTATTTTTATTTAAAACAAAATCCAATTCTTCTGTAATGAAATCAATTTCATTTTTCAAAACAAGGTTATCTTTTAAAACAAAATCCAATTTTGAAGATAAAACCTCATTGTTTTTTCACAACATCATCACAATCATTTTTCTTTTCAAAACATCAATCTCTTTTAGGGCAAGGTCTAGTTGAGATCTTAGTGAGTCACGTTCACTAGTAATCTCTTCCTTCTCTTGCAAAACCGATTCAAAAGTTGAGCACAAATCCTTCATTTCTTCTTTTAAATCAAAGTTCTTCTTTTTCAAAAGTTCATGTTTTTCTAAGAATTTTTCAAGCTTTGAGCCAAGTTCTACATTTAAATTTTGAACTTCCAAACACCCATAGCAATATGAACTAGAGCTATCATCTAGTTGAGAATCCGATTGTACCTCAAGGGAGTCTTTCCCTTGGACCATGAGGCAATGCTCGTCGGACTTGTCTCTCCTAGATCTCCTCAACTTGTTAATAATCCTTGGTAGCTCGGGAGAAGTCAATATGCTCCAAACTGCAAAAGCCGAATCATAATAATCAAACAGATGTAGAAGATTTTCATTAAGAGATGCTCTAAGTGTCTTAAGTGCTAATGCATTTGCCTTTTTATGCTTGCTAGCATTAGGGTAGGATTCTTGAGTAGTGGCTTGATAAACTAGATGTCCTAGGCTTTTTAATGACTACTCATCTTGGCCATCCAAATATCATGTCTAGAAAAATCAAACATAGGAGGGCTATCCATGAGTGCAACTATATGTGTGCAAATGAACAATGCAAATGAAGATTAGCAACCAAGATCTCATTCCTAGGTGGTTAAACCTAAATATCAGGAGCGTAGGCTCTGATACCAATTGAAATCACCTAGAGGGGAGTGAATAGGTGATAATGCTAATCTAATGAACTTAATGCGGAATTTAAAAACTAATTGCAATAGTCAAGAGATGCACCCTTAAACAAGCCAAGTAAATAATTATGAATGAACATTATGAATAGATGCAAGGCACAAAGTAAAGAGAGAGAGAGTTAGAGCTAAGGGATCAAGCGCAAACAACAAGATATGTTTTGAGCTTCGAGCACCCAGCTCTACATCCCCGCCTTCACACAGAAGGATTTTAAGTCCACTAGCTTGTCCACAAAGGACTCCCACAAAGGGAACCTCCACCGAGGATTTGGGGCAATAACAATTACAAGGAGTACCCAACTCCTCCTTACAAACACCACCTCCTCCTTGAGGCACAACTCCAAGCCAACAAACAATCACCTCACAACTTGAGGGATTAGCACAAAGCAACACAAGGATCACCTCATAACTTGAGAGATACAACCCAAATGCACAACCTCCTCAACACAATGAGGGAAAGGCACAAAGCCAAGCAAATGTAGGGTTTTCAACTTGGTGGTCTAAACAACAACCACAAACAATTTCTTTCCCACACAAAGATCCTATAGAATGAGATAGTAGATGTAGCTCAAGTGTGGAGAAAATCAATGGAATGGAAATCAAAATCACAAAGAAAATCCTTGGGAAAAACTAGAAATCAAGATAAAGAAGTTGAATCAAACACTTTTCCCAAAAACCCTTTTCTTTGATTTTTCCAAACCCTAGCAAAAACACCAAATAGATTGTTCAATTTAAAGCCCAAAAACTTCTTTTGATTGCTGTGAAAACACTAGAGAGTCAGGAAAAATTCGCCCAAAAATCTTAGAGAAAAACTCTTTCCAATGGGGTATTTATAGGCCATTTGGAAAACTAGCCGTTGGCAGCAGAAACTACAAAAAATTGACAGCCGGTCGACCGGTCGGTCGACCGTCCAACGGTCACATTTTGACCGCTGGCAGCAGCCGGTCGATCGTCCGGTTGACTGCCCAAAAACATAGAGCTCTGCTCTCTGGTACGGTCGACCGGCCGGTCGACCATCTCGAGTGTCTGCCAGACGTGCACAGGGCTGTGCACGTCGGTCGACTGTCAGGTCGACCGGCCCTTGGTTCGGTCGACCGTGCGGTCGACTGACCTGGCCTGTCAGCCACTGTTCTGGGTCAGAAAAACATGATAGAAAATATTCTAATAAATCCATAAAGACTTGTAAAAATACACAAAAATAGTTTTATCATTTTATTTTGAAATATAAACTTGTGATAAAAATTTCATCACAATAACAAACATCTTGAAACATTTTTGTGTCTTATCATTTTTACCAAAATCCAAAAACTGGATTTTCTAAAACTTAGATTTTTGAATAGGAAATACATTTTGTCCAAAACTTATCCAAATACAAAAACATGATATTAAACAACATTTGGGCATGATGTATATGGATATAATCCTATATACATGAAACATATATATATCCATGTTTTTGACTTTAATTCTAAAATATATTTTGTCAAAAATACCAAAACATAAAACACATGAAATAGACTATCAAACTAAGTTTGTCTAGAAAGTTAAGCATGCATGTATATAGAACAAATCTAATATACATTAAACCATGTAAACTTGTTTTAATCTATCTATTCATGAAATCAAGATCGGTTAAACCAAAAACGGAAAAACCGAAAACCATATTCAAAACATGAAATGTGTGTGTTGTGAACTTGAGCATATCATACTATTCTAATCTTTACAATTTGGATCTAAACACAAAACTAAAATATGGTACCGATGTCTTCTTGTAGAGCGCAATCTCCAAGCCGACTCGATCCAAAACTCTTTGATCCACCGAGCAAGTGCTATATATGATCTTTGACGCTCGGGCTCTTGAATCAACATGTGAAAGCTTCCAAATCATCTTGTTGAAGCTAATCACCAACTAATAACTTGATTAATGATCTGAAACTAAATAACACAAGATTTTAGTACAATAACTACATTAGTTAATCATCATCAAAACTAGAGTGGAAGGCCTTTGGGCAACATTGTGCTCGTGTTGAATAGGAGCATAGTCGTCATTATCGATCGATAAAAACTATTATGCTCGTGTTGAGTAAGAACATATTTGTCTGTGATCGATCGATGAGGACTATTATGCTCGTGTTGAGCAGGAACATAGTCAACTGTTGTCAATCAATAGTTCCGTTGTAGAGGGAATGTATCCGATGCAAGCATCATATATACTTGGCCCAATGACCGGAGGTTTAATGTTAACATGATCATAACTAGTACTTATCTGATCAGAGGCGAGATGTTAACCTGATCAAGGATAGTACTTTTTTAGAAATTTTCCATTAACTAGCATCATGAGTGTGTCACCGTCTGGAGTTGCTAGGCGATAGGCCCCATTTGAGTAGACTGTTTCTATCACAAACAGCCCTTCCCATTTGGGTTAAAATTTGTCTTTGTTTTGTGTTTCATGACCATGGGTCGTCTGACGGCTAAAACCAAGTCTCCTTTCTGGAATAACCTCTCTTTAACCTTCTTGTTGAAGTCTTTCGAGATCAGCGCTTGGTACAACTCAATGCGTTGTTGAGCTTGTAGTCGTCTCTTGTCTAAGGCTTCAAGTTCTTGAAGGCGCAGCCGATCGTTGTCTTTCTTAGTCATCTTGGTTGCTAAGGTGACCTGTAGCGATGGCATCTAGATCTCTAGAGGTATGACTGCTTCACACCCGTATACCAGAGAAAACAGTGAGTTGCCTGTTGTGGTTTAGACCGTAGTTTGATGGCCCAAAGACATTCACTGAACTTCTCATTCCAATCTCGTTTGCTTGACGAAACAAATTTCTTAAGTAGCTTAATAATTATCTTGTTGAACGACCATTAGCAGCAGGGTTATAAGTGGTTGAAGCCCGATTCTGAATTTGGTACTTATTGCAGAACCGATAAAATACTTGGCTTGAAAATTGGGGACATTTTCATGAATAATTCACCTAGGGATACCAAATCGATGGATGACATAATATTTAATGAAGTTAACCACATTAAAAGTTTTGACTCCAATAAATGGTATAGCTTCTGCCCACTTTGAAAAATAGTCAGTTATTGCTAAGATGAACCGATGACCTTTCGTTGATGAGGGACTGATAGGTCCTATGACATCGATTCCCCACGTCTCGAATGGCCACGAAGCAACAGTCAGGTGAAGTTGCTCCATAGGTTGATGTATGAAGTCTGCGTGAATTTGATAGACTTTACACCTTTGTGCATATTTGATTGCATCGGCTATCATGGTTGGCCAATAATAACCGAGTCTGTGCAATCGATCCTTGAGTTTCGGACCTAGTTGATGCGCTCCGCATATACCATCGTGTGCCTCTTTAAGCACTTCTTGTGCTTCAGAGTTGAAAGGCAACAGAACAAGATACCGTCATATGAGTGACAGTAGAGTTTCTTTACTATCGGATTATAGTAAAAGCAGAGAGACATTCATTGGATAGAAGCTGCTTCCTTAGGATCGTCCAGTAATATGTCATGCAAAGCATAGTCAATGAAAGGAAAGCACCAATCCCTAAGTTCGAAGCCTAAGGTTGCGTGGACTTCATTAGTTTTCAACACATGCTTAGGGCAGACAAGACGTCGAGTGGCCACTGTAAGATGATAAGTTGTGTCAATAGTAAGGCCAATATAGCCACTAGTGCAGCCAAAGTATCTGCCTTAATATTTTGAAAACGAGGCACATGGCTGATGTAAAAGTCATCAAATGAATTAGCCATTTCGATGACTACATGGCGATATGGTACCAAGTCTTCGTGTTGAACCTCATATTCTCTTTTGACCTGATTGACTATTAGCTTTGAGTCACCATAAGCCTCGAGATATCGTACCCCGTTTCATCAGCAAGCTGAAGGCCAATGAGTAGGGCATTATATTCCACTACATTATTAGAACAAGGTGTTTTCAATGAAATGCCCGAGGAAGGACATGTTTTTGTGGCGAGATAAATACCACCCCTACACTAGCGATTATCTTGCCTTTGGGGCCTGTTTTTTATGCTCCATCAAAGAACATCTGTCACACTTCGTCCTCTGAGATCATATTGAATTTGAAAATCTTATCTGGAATATTTTCATGAAGCTTTGAGCTCTCTGAAATCGGATGAGCTGCCAGAAAGTCTGCAAGAGCATGACCCTTGATCGCGTTTTGAGGAACAAAGAGCATGTCGTACTGAGACAGGAGGATGGCCCACTTAGCTAACCTCGAATTCAGCGATCCTGGTTTTGTCATGAGGATACGCAAGAGATTAGCTCTGAAAATGACATATATGGTCTGACCAACCAAGTAATGTCGCGTCGTTTGAATGGCGAAGACAAAGCTAAACATTCCTTCTCAATAGGGTTATACCAGAACTCAGCTCCTATCAGGGACCTATTGAGATAGTAAATGACTTGTTCATGGCCTTTGTCATTCTTTTGGGCAAAAAGATCACCCAGAGAATGGTCCATAACTTTTGCATAGAGTAAGAATAATTTTCCTGATGTGGGAGCCACCAGGACTGGAGGCTTAGTGAGGTATTCTTTAATATCTTCGAAAGCCTCCTGGCAGGTTTTATCCCATACAAAAGAGACATCTTTGTTCACATGCTGGGTGAATGGTTAACAACGACCTGAGAGATTTGCAATGAATCTTTGGATATAGGCCAACCTACCTTGCAGACCCCCCTAAATTCCTTGAGATTCTTAGGTGGTTGCATGCTCTGAATAACTTTGACCTTGTCTGGGTCAAGATGGATTCCTTTCGATGTGACAATAAATCCTAAGAACTTGCCACTTGAAACACCCAAGAAGGACTTTGTTGGGTTCACTTTCAGCTGATAGGCTCGCATTATATCGAACGTTGCTTTTAAATCTCGAAGATGATCATTTTTGTCGCGACTTTTGACAGCAATGTCGTCGACATAACACTCTAACATTTTTTGGAAGTGGTTATGGAAACTTGTGCTTATTGCACATTGTATATTGCTCCAGCATTCTTTAATCCGAAGGGCATAACAGTATAACAGTATACCCCCAACGGTGTCCGGAATGAAGTGTACCTTTCATGTTCTGGGTATATCTTGATCTGGTTATACCCTGAGAATCCATTCATAAAATACATTCTCTCAAAGCCACAGGTGCTGTCAATCATGACGTTAGTGATGGGCAGTGGGAACTCGTCTTTAGGGCAGGCTGCATTAAGATCACGATAATCAATACAGATCCAGATTTTTCCATTCTTTTTAAGAACAGGGATAATGTTAGCAACCCAATTCGGGTACTGCTCCTCCCGTATGAAACCACATTCAATGAGTTTATAGACTTCAGCTTCAATAGATTCCATGATGTCAGGGAGAAACTGTCATTGATGTTGTTTCACTGGCTTAATGTCAGGCTTAATGTTTAATCGATGCATGGTTATTTACGGATCAAGACTGGGCATATCTTCATAATTACATTTAAAGACATCGATATACTCACGTATAAGAGCTATCAATTCTATTCTTTCTGTAAGTGATAAACTTTCACTTATAGACATGGGTTTAGGGTGATCTCGACTACTTATATCAACCTAAATTGCCCTATCCTCAGTGGGTTTACATTATTCAAATCGCTTCTCCAACTGGAGATCGAGTTGCTGAGCCCATGGCTCAACGTCAAACATTTCAATAGCCTCCTCATGTTCCAATTGATTGATTGAAGTCATATTGACGAAGAGGTTTTTGAAGAGCACCCCCACACTGACATCTGATTCCCACATAGATGAAATTGAGGAATATGAGGGGCTAGATTCGTCTTCTTCGGACTGAAACGGAGCGGGAGGTGTAACATATCCCAACCCCCTGTATGTTTTATCGTAATAATTTGCTGGCTTCCCTTTCGGCACGAAAGTCCATAGCAGACCATGTCGTCCCCTTCTGAGGTTCAAGTCATTCCCACGCTGTAGATTATACCCCTTTTTTCTCATCATATGGTGTGTTAATCATGCATAAGGGGAAAATTGCGAGGGCTCTGAGTTTGAACCCGAGTCTATAACTGCATATTTTCGGGGTTGGATCCTACCGAATATTATCGATAATTGACTCCTTTTGGATGGAGGGATCACAAAGACAGAGCCTTCTCCACTCTCTACAGGCGTATTTGTCACGCTTAACATGGACAAGGGCATGTGCAGGGAGGTATCGTCTACAGATTTAAACAAATCAACAGTCATAGGATAATCAAAAGTGACATTCTCATTGATCACCCATTCACCATCATCCTCAATGGGATTGTTACATTTAGGATCATTAAAATATGCTACAATTGGTTTGAAAGCAAGAGTAACTGGCATGTCTTCATCTGACTCCGAATCTGCTTCATTGCCACTATCGTCATCTTCAAGCAACAATTCTTTTGCGACCTCATTAGCTTTCTGATAGAGGAGAGCATCAGTAAAGTAGTTTTCAACTCCCTTGAATGGTTATTTTTCAGCAAACACTATTCGTACTGTTGCATTATCTTTCACGTACTTGAAGCACTGGTGCAGAGTGGAAGAAACGATCCAATTAGTATGAATCCAAGGCCACCCAGGTAATATATTGTATGACATGTTAGCATCAATGACGTAACATGTCACTTCCGATTTTAGGTCCTTAATTTGACAGCGAAGCCAAATCTTTCCCAATGGGTGACTACTTCCTGCATTGAAGCCATATATCATAGTAGTCATTGCTGATAATCTATTCAGCAGTGTCCCAAGAAAGTAGAGCAACCTTTTAAGGATGATGTTGAGTGCAGACCCTGGATCAACCTTTACACTCTCAATGCACGTCGAGCCTATATATCCAGTATAATACAAGGATTGATCATGTTTATTATCTTTGAGAAGCATGTCCTTAGCAGTGAAGGTGATGGCAGGTATTTTCAACTGTACATGATGACATTTAGGGCACAAGGGTTGGCTGTCAATCTTCAGAGGCCTCTCGCATATGTATCAGAAATGATTCTGAATTAGCTAGCACATCCCTGAGTGCCTCTCTTGTTTCTTTCAAAAGGAAAAGTAGCTTATGTATAATGATCCGAGCTGGAATATTGGCTAGTTGTGCGAATATATTAAACCGAAAAGGGGCATCAAGTCCCAGACCCAAAGTTTTCTTCAACACTCGGTCAAACCAGACTTCTTTCTGCTTTTCTTTTCCTGGCGTTGGGACTGAAGCCAGAACAGGTATTTCAGCTAACGTAGTTGGCTGTTGTGTCTCGTCAGTGGTCTTCTCGTATTGCCTCAGGGTATGATTTACCAGACCAAGTACCTGTTTGTTGGGGTGCATCATTCTGTGCTGCCAAAGCATGCTTCTCATCTTCAGAGTCGATGAGAAAAGCTACTGTTAAGTTGTCATCATCTGGTAGACAGAGACGATGTTGCAGGATTTTTTCTTTGGCTTGGGTTTCTTTGAGTCCTATTGTTCATCTTTGGCAAGATCTGGGTGCACCCACATGACTTCCCTAGTCCTTCAATGCCATCAGAATGAGACAATTAGGCTCCTGCTATTTTGCTGAAGGATTACTTATCTCCAGTCGTGCCTTTGGTGCTAGAGCATGCCTGCTAGGGACAGTAACCTTCAGAAAATGTCAAACTCAAGAGTCACCATATTCGCAGTGACTTTCTTCTGTTCTGACTTCAAAGTCAGAACTCTGGCTTCGATTAAAGCCTAAATTTTGTCCTTGAGGACAAAACATTTGTTGGTTGGATGGTGAACCATCCTATAGAAGAGGCAATAGTTGGGATCATTTGTGCGTCCCACTTCATTAGGCGTCGAACCTCTAGTAGCTTCAACTTATTACCCTTTTGGAGCAAATAGAATATTATAACCACTTGCTCATCTTTGAAGAGTATTGTTTCGGAGGAAACTTGAACTCCTGATTACTAGCACCACTCTTCTTCGTTTTTGGAGGAGTTTTCCCTGATAATTTCATAGACATGATTTCTTTCCCTTTTGATTGGGAAGACTGTGTCATTTCGCTGCATCTTTTGTTGTTAACACCCGATTTCCTTTAGGCATGGAAGGTTCAAACTTTTTAGCCGACTTCTAGGCTATTTCAGCTTGCTAAACAAGCTTTTTCTAAGTGTGAGGCTTAACAGCTCCCATGTGAATCTCTACTTGGTCCAAGAAGTTGTGCCTGCATGTCTGCAATAACATAGGCAATGTCATCCCTGTTGGACACATCAGAAATAGATTCCTGAATCTTTTAATGTAATCATGAACCGATTCTCCTTTTTTTTGCATCGTGGAAAGAAGTTTATCTATAGTTATTTTTGTGTCATCCTCATAGAAGCGAGAGAGGAACCGAGTCTCCAAAACGATCTAAGAATTGATGGAACCCGATGGAAGGCTTCTGAACCAGTCGAAGGCCACTCCTTTGGGAGTATCGATAAACAATCTGGCCATGATGGCATCTTTATCTAATTACATTACTAGTCTGGGACAAGAAGTAATAGATATGTTGGTTCGATAAGCTCTTACCATCCTACGTATGTAACGAGGTGGCTTGAATTTCGACGGGTATGGCACTGAATCACATTCAAGTGGGTAAGGGCGAGTCATACCTACCTTCTTCAGCTCATCCCTCTGAGATAGGGATGCAATCTAAGCCTGGATGCCTTTAATAACCTCGACATCAATTAAAGAACTTTCCTTCGACTTCTCAGTCTTAGGTCGTTCATCATCATTATGTTCCTCCTCATTATGATTGGTCCTGGTATTATTGTTATCCTGGTTGGTCAGGAGCTGAGCTAGCATCTGTTGAATATTGTCCAAAGCTTCTTGATGTGCCTCGAAAGTTTGTTCTTGAGTTTCCATTCATTGGTGAAGGTCATCATTGTTGTTGTCGGTCATGTTAGCTGACACTCTGTCTGTCTGCACAAAGCTGACTGTTACTGAAGAGGCATATCCACTGGCTTCTCCCTCATCATCAGACCATTGGAAGAGACTTTTCAGTGATTCTGGTGACATCACCCCAGTTGAAGAGGACGGTTGTTCATAATTATAGGGTATTACTACCCTAGACCTTATGCCTCAGAATGCGCCCTCTTGTCCAACTAAGATTTGACCCAAACTGGGACTATAGTCTAATCTGGAGAACTAAATGAAGGAGAGTTAGTATCACGTCTCCCTCGTCTGGCCCTGAGTGGTTCGCGCCCCCTCCTTATCATGTTGACGGATACTGAGGGAAGATCTGGCATGTTTCGTGCTTTGTTCTTTTTTCTGAGATTTCACAGGGGCTTGAATCGATAATTGGTTAAAAACTGACTGTCGGGATGGAAAAGAGGCAGTGACTGGCCCTAGTCAGCAATGGACTGAATGGACCATCACCAACTGGCACCCTGCTTGTTCACATCGGGAGGGAGAAGTATGGATTAGTTCTTCACAATAGAACTTCCGTTTGTTAGTTAAGAACTCTTGTAAATCAGGATTAACCGAGCTTAAGCGATCTAGTATTATAGAGGCTCTAGGGCGTTGTGTACTAGGCTGATCAACCTAGAGAGCTTTAGTGTTGAAGCTTCTCTTTTTAACTACCAGTGAAGTTAAAACAACTTCACCTATAGTATTAGCTTTGCTCGGTGAAGCTAAACTTTTTGCTCCGCTTCCAAGTGCGAACTTAGCGCCAGAAAGCGTTGGGAGCGAGGCAATGATAGCTTCAGTTTTAGCACACAATGGTGCTTTGATCTTCGCATTGTGGCGAAGATAACTAGCACTATACAATGCTTTAGTTCTAGCCTTGTAACTAAGGACTTTGCTAGCATCTCTAAGTGTTGAAGCTGCATAAGCAACGCAATTAGCACTTGAGGATACTCCCCTAACTTCGTTCAAAGGAGCGATCCTAGCACTGGAAACAAGCACTATCTGGTTAGGCGAAGCCATTGAGGATTCGCGTCTAATTCTGTGTTGTGCTCCAAACTTAGCCTCGCAGCTAAGGGGACTTTGAGCTCCCCATGTTGAAGCTGCATAAGTAACGCCATCAACACTTAGGGGCACTTTGCCCTTGTCTTCACGTGAGAGGTGAGGTTGAACTTCAACTTCACATAAAGGCTCACGCGGAGAGGTTGTTGACTTCACCCTCCAGATATGCTTACTCTGAGCAGTCTCAGGTTCGCGGGGAGTCTATTTGGCTTTGCATAGGCCGTCATGTTGACATGAAGTCAACTTAGCCACAGTTGAGCCTGAGGGGAATTGGAGTGAGGTTTGCTCAACCGCGCATGTGGCTGGCACAGGTTTGGACAGAGTCTCAGTTGGAGCTGCTTTTTGATCTGTAACCAGTAGAGCTTTGGCTACGGAGACCCTCCTGTGCTTCCGTGCATGGAGTGCTGGACCACCTCCAGAGAGGAGTTCCTCGAACTTCTCTTGATCAAAGTGGATGACCAAATTTTTGATGGTGATGGGTTCAGCACTCTGACCGTTGCATTGTGACATCATCTATTTGTTGCGGAAGAAGACCCTATTCCCCAGCGAAGTCGTCATCTTGTTTTTCATTAAAATTGATAGAGGAAAACATACAAAAATTAATTGAGAAGCGAAATTGCAAGTAATTCTTTAAAGGAAAAATAAAAGAAAATTACAAGTAGATCTCTTCTGAGATTCTGGGAAAGTATGCCGGTGTGAATCTGATCAGCGCGTGATCACTTTATCCCATTGATGATACAATCGATCGGGTGTTCAAGACTTCTCGAGAGAATTTTCTTCTCGCTTGGTTCTAGAAATTCTCTGATGGTAGAAGACGTGTTGGGACCCTGGATGAAAGAGTGTTGAGTCTCTGGAGCTTTGAAGCTTAAAGGCAAGAGGACACTTTTGGGCTAAAGCTATCTTAGATCTCTCCAAATTTTTCAGCCCCTCTTCTCTCTTGCAAGGGGCTATTTATAGCAAAAATAAGGATGTAACTGTTCCCTTGAATTCAGCAAGACTGAATTAGTCTGTTAGCTTCGTGCGAGGCTAAATACAAGCTTCAAGCGAAGCTGGGAGGTTCGTGCGAGCTACTAATAGCCATTGCATCTTAGTTGTCTCCACTTAATGTGGGACGAAGTGGGCGGGTGTAACAGCCCACTTAAAGTGGCATTAACCCCACTAAAATAGTGGGGTTCACCCATTAATCCCTCGTGGGATTTTGAAACGGTCAAGTGATGACCTGAAAAAACTCAAGACGGAGATAAGTAAGAGTTTCATGCGAATTTTATCTTAAAAAGCTTCAGGCAAGCTATATTCAAGGCTTCAAGTGAGGTTAGAAGTTAGCTCATTTGATGGGCTAGGTGAAGCTTCAGGCGAAACTAGAAAGTTAGCTCAGAGCAGAACTGGACCACACTTCTAGCGAAGGTTGGTGAGAAAGCTTCCAACGAAGCTAATTTTAGCTGATTGAAGCTTCCTGCGAAGCTAGTGGTTTCGACCTTTTAACAAGGCTATGAGCGAAACTAGCTCCCTTTGGGCTCACGCGAGGCTGGGTGTTTGAACAGACCAAACCTTATGGCCTACTTTGGCCTCTGAAGTGGGCATAAACATGGTCATCAGCTCGTCCATGACTCTACAACAACAACAACAACAACAAACTAAGCAATTTGTCCCAAGTATTTGGGGTAGGCTACATGAACAAAGAGAATTATGCCGGATCGGGCACATGGATCATCTTTCTCCACTCATTCCTATCGAGCAATATGCCTTCACTAAGACCTTTAGCCTCTATATCTTGTTGCATTATCTCCATCCATGTTTTCTTCAGTCTCCCCTGCGCTCTTTTAACTTACCCTAAATTGACACGCTCTACTCGCCGGACTGGCGCATCTGTAGGCCTACGTCACACATGACCAATTCTCTCATCTTTTCTTCTCTAGAGGCTACACCTATCTTAGTACAAATATCCTCATTTCTCACCTTATCTCTCTGCGTGTTACCACACATCCAACGAAGCATACGCATCTCTGCTACACTCATCTCCTTTGCATGATATTTCTTTATAGCCTAACATTTTGTACCACATAACAAAGCTGGCCTAATGCAGCCGATAAAACTTTTCCTTCTGTCATAACAGAATGTGACGATCATATAAAACTCGTATTGTGCTCCTCCATTTCAACCAGCCGGCTTGGATCCTATAGTTGACATCACTATTGATCTCCCCATCCTTTTGGATAATAGAACCCAAGTACTTAAAATGACTGCTCATCGGTATTTCTTGTCTATCTAGTCTCACAATACTATAATCTTAGATTCCCTGTTTACTAAATTTACACTACATATACTCTGTTTGGCTCTACTTAATCTAAAATCTCGAGATTCTAGAGTTTGCCTCCGTAACTCCAATTTGGCATTTACCCTAACTCTCGTCTCATCGACTAGGACAATACCATCAGCAAATAGCATACACCACGGTATCTCATCCTGAATAGCTCTAGTAAGCTCATCCATCACTATTGAAAATAAGAATCGACTCAATGTAGATCCTTGATGCAATCTAATTGTGATAGAAAAATCACTTGTTATGTCTCAACGAGTTCTGACATTTGCCACTACTTCATCATACATATCCTTAATTATGTCAATATATTTGATGGGGACTCTCTTTTTCAATGATGTCTACCATAATACCTCTCTTGGCACCTTATCATAAGCTTTTTCTAAATCAATAAAGTGAAAGTACACCTAGAGGGGGGTGAATAGGTGTATGGCTAATCTAATGACAAATGATGCGGAATTAAAAATAAATTGCAACACACTTAGTGTAATCAAAGAGTGCAGCCGAATTTCTGGTGAAGGACTCTGGACTATCTCCTCTAAATTTCTCTAAATGAGAGTTGAGGTGCTATGTAAAGCTCTCTTGGTTCAACACAAGTGAGGTACATAAACAATACCAAGCATATAAGTATGATATGAACAATATGAAATAATACAAGGCACAATATAAGAGAGAGAGTAAAGAGATAGTGGATCAATCGCAAACAACAAGATATGTTTCGAGGTTCGAGCCACTGCTCTACGTCCCCACCTTCTCACAGAAGGATTTTCACTATATCGTCCACACAGGACTTCCCACACAGGGAACCTCTACTGAGGATTTGGGTATTACGAAATTAGGAGTACACAACTCCTCTCTCCAACAAACACAGCCTCTACACAAGAGGCAAGGCACAACAACAATCACCTCTACACTTAGAGGGATGGGCACTTAGCCAAACAACAATCACCTCTCACTAGAGGGATAGGCACAAAGCTAAAACAATCACAATCACCTCTACACTTAGAGGGATACCAACACAACCAACACAACCTCCACAATCACCTCTACATAAGAGGGATACCAACAAACTCAATTGCACAACCTCTTCTACACTTAGAGGGAAAGGAACAAAGCCAAAATAAAAGAAAGGATTACTACTCTTGGAGGTCTCACTAAATCACAAACCAATTTTCTCACCAAAAATAAGATCCTAATAGATAGGATAGATAGATAGCTCAAGTGTGAGAAAATAAAGTGTTTGGAACAAAGAAAAATACTTGAGAAAATCTCCAAATAGATATTGAAATCAAGACCAAAAACCAATTCCCAAAAGACTCTTTTCTTTGAATTTTCCAACATTATAAAAACAAATAAAAATAAATCATTTAACCACAAAAACTCTTGCTGAAAAACTCTTGAAAGATGGAAAAAATTCTCTTCTCAATTCTTAGTGAAATCAGCTAAGGAGGGGGCTATTTATAACCCTCCAAAAAAAATTCCCGTTGGCAGCCAGGAAAGGGCAGAAATACCCTTTCGGTTGACCATCCCGTCGACCGGCCAACGGTCATTTTTATGACCATTCTGCCTCCGGTCAACCGAGTGGTCGACCGGCCCCCACCCGAGAGTAGGGTGCTTTTAGTCGGTCGACCACGCGGTTGACTGGCCGAATTGGCTGGCCATATGCGTGCACGTCCTCGTGCACATCGGTCGACCGCCAGTCAGTCTGACTGGGTTTTTGTAGGGATTAAAAACTTGTCTTTTTAACTTCAATTAAATCCCATAAAATCACATAAATTGCACAAAAATAAGTTCTTATAAGATCTTTGAGGTACAAATTTGTGTGCAAAAATTCAACACATATTATAAACTATTTGAACCATTTTTGTCATATTGAAATTTGGTTTAAATAAAAAATCTGTATTTTTCAAAACTTGAATTTTTGAAATTAAAAATCGTTTTCTCCAAAACTCATATGGATACAAAAACAAGATATTGAAACAAATTTGAAGCATGTTGTATATGAATAGAATCCAATATACATGTAAGATATTATATCTGTGTTTTTGATATGAAATCCAAAACCGGTTAAACCAAAAATCAAAACTAATAAACTTTAAAACTTGTGTGTGTAGGCTGTCTAAAAATCACTAAAGATAACTCATCAAAAAGTCAGAGTCCAAACTCCAGACGCAAGGCTAATCATCGCCACTAGCGTAGCACCAAGACGCGAAGATTGAAACCCGTGTCTCAACATCACTGCAATGACCAAGATGCGGAGCATGAAAGCCGCATCTCAGCATTACTGCAGTACCAAGACGCAGAGTCCAAATCCCGCGTCTCACGTGAAGCTTGATGCAGAATTTGAAGCTCGTGTTTCTCAAGCATCCCTCAATGGCAAAACGTGAGGCCCAAAGCTCGCGTCTCGGTTATAACTGCCCTCATTACTTGGTCAATTACTGCCCACGTAATGAGGGAGTTAACCCTCATTATGGAGTATTTTTATGGGACACTTTTACCCCCTGAAGCCTCTATAAATAACCCAGTTTGCTATGGTCGATGGGTCAAGAAAAAAGGCTGGTCAGAAGAACTTCGGTTGCAAATCCCGGAGAAATCAGAATCTTTAGCTGAGGAGTACAACGGAGAAAAACTCTTCTAACAACTTGCTGAGTTCAAGTTAGTTCTTGGCTCAAGTCTCTTTGAGATTTTATTGGACAGGAGCTGTGCTGCTCCGTCCATAATCCGAAGAGAAGATTTTTCAGAAGATAGTGACGTTCACTCGGTCAATAGAAAATAAGATTCACTTTCCATCGCTACATCAAGAACACAGCATTGAACAAAGGGAAGATCTGAACTTGAATATCTTTCCTCTCTTGTAATCAGATTATTGACCTGTTGTAATTTTCTTTACTATCAAATAAAGAATTTTACGCGCCTTCAAATTTTCCACCAAACAAGAGATGACGACTCCGCTGGAGAGCACTTTCTCTACCGATGAGCAAGTCGTGCGCAAGGTGACGTCACCTACATGTGAAAAATGATCGAATCACTTATAGTGGAGTTCGACCAGGCAAAGTATGAAGAGTTCCTCTCTTCTGGCTTCAAAAGCCCTAGGGCACGGCAGTACCGCAAGGTCTCCTCGGGGACCCGCTCTCAAATCTGCTCTAAGATCCCTTCAGATGTGATTGACAAGAAAAGTGCCATGGCTAACCACATCACACGTAACACCCGCGTCAACGTCTCCCGCGAGACCCGCGAGGTTAGTGTTGCTGATATTCAGCCCATTCATGCCCGTCCTCTTCCTCAGTTTCTGGTTACCGAGGGTTCCCAGCAACCCGTACGGTGCAACTGGAACGTTGAACGCTGACAGAGATGACACGCACGTCCACTATAGGCCCAAGAAGCTGGAACAACTAGCTATCCAGTAAATACAGAACGCGAGGCTCAAGCCCGCATCTCTTCTGGGTTGCGTCAAACGCTCGAAGTCTGCATATGGAGACCAAAACACGAAGCCAAATAGGCTTGCGTTTCTGAGACTTCACTTCCCAAATGCGACGTTCAGCAGCACAAGGGCTAAGCTTCGTCTCAGAGGCACAAGACTCGCGTCTCTACAACCAGACGCGGAATTGAGAAAGCCCGCATGTCTCAACCGTCGCTAACCAAACGCGACAATCAGCAATGTGAGGTCTGCATCTCTGCTCACCAGAGGCATGATACCCTTATTTCAAAATCAAAACGCAAGAGCCGCGCCTGTTCTACACAACGTGAGCTCCGCCTTTCTGAACCCTGCGTCTTAGATTCTCGACGTAAGGGTGGCTCTCAGAAGCTGAAAAGCTCTCGACAATCCGAAGACAATCTCTTTGATCCCCCTCTGACAGATCTAAGAGATTATTTGACAAAGAAAAGGAGTGCTAATCAGATCACTCCGTCTTGTTGCTGTGAACGGCTCATGACGATAATGCTCTCTGAATTCTACTGCAGCTCACATGCAAGCAAACAGTCGGTGTTCAGACAAATGGCCTCGACCTCCCGATCAGCCAAGAGGTGTCGCTTCCACAGAAGGGAAGCCTTCTCTGACACGGAGTACCCTTAAGTCACTGCAAACATGTCAAGCAGAAGTAGGGGAAAACAACTGCCGGTCAGCTTCGACGAGTCTGACACAGAACCAGAAGGAGTGTACCAGCATACTCGCACTCGGACTGGTGTGGTCGCCCCGATCAACTGCAGTGCCCTAGCTCGGGGCATTGAAGTAAGTGAATCACACTCCGTCATTGCAGAATCGCAGGCCTTAAAGTCTTCCATAGAGAAGGAAGCCTTTGCGTACATGACAAATACTCCCGAGGAGACAGCCAGGCGCTTTGAACAACAAACCCAAATCCAAAGGGAACAATTCGATATGATTCGTGCTCAACAAGAATCTATCGATACTCTCAAGAAGATGCTTGCACAATTCTTGAAGACAAGAGTAAGTCAACCGACAAAGCTTGTTCTAAGAAGTCTAAAGGTAAACAGAAAGAAGGAGAAAGCTCATCTTCCGTATATATCGAGGAGAAGGAGCAATCTAATTCCAAATCGTTTAAATCCTCATCTAAAGAGGAAGGCAACCCGGAGAACGGGGGTATTCATTCAAAAAGAATGAGTTAATTGGAGCAGGGTCTAGAAGGCCTTACCAATCGGAAAGGCCTCCAAGAAGTAGGAGTGGTCCGGCCATATCCGGCCGAGTGGGACCTTGTTTCGTACCCTCCTAAGTTCAAAGCTCTGACCTTATAGGCTTTCGACAGCAAAGGGTCACCGAACCAACATATCTACTACTTCAAGTCTCAGACACAAAATGTAGTAGATAATGACGCCATCCTGGCACGTTTGTTCATCGACACTCTAAAAGGGCTTGCCTTTGAATGGTTCATGAAACTCCAGAAGGCTCCATCAAAAACTGGGGTAATTTGGAAAAGCTCTTCCTGATACGGTTCTTTGAAGACGACTCAGAAATCACAATGCCCACTCTCCTGGTAACAAAGCAGCAAAAGGAGAGTCAGTGAAAATATTTGTGGAGAGATTTTAGAATATGGTGCTCCGATGTCCTAGCAGAATGACCTAGGCCATCCTGGTAGAAACATGTCGCCACAATCTACAAACTTCACTCCTAACCTAGATAGGGTTGCTGAAAGCCGCACATGAAAGCAATTAGTCCAGCAAGTTGAACAGGCTGAAGAAATTATCGCCAGGGTTAGGGCAGAAGAAAGCAAGCCCCGACGCGAAAATTGGACAAGGCGCGCGCCAGAAATATCTTTTCAATCAAAAAGAAAGGATACATTGGCGACAGTGACAAAATCCCCCGTCAAACCTCAGCCGGCCAGGGGAAGTGGTTCTTCAAGTCAGCTACGTGCCAACAAGCAGTATTTCTTCAAAGACGAGCATGTCGATTCATTGTTCAAATACTCAACAAGAGTAACAGATTGAAGCTTCCTGAAGCTAGACGTCCTAAGGAAGTCGGCAAGTCCGACAATCCTAACTACTGCCTGTATCATAGGATGCTAGATCACCGCACCAAAAGCCGTTATGTCTTCAAAGATATTCTTCAAGCTCTGATTGATACAGAAGTGCTAAAGCTCCATCGAGAGTAGAAGAAAGTGACGACTAATATGACATCATTTTTTTAGTTTTGAAAACAGCCTCCAGCACCGTCCAGAGTAGTTCCCATCCCGCAAGGAGAACTATGAATGATCAATACGGACCCACATCATCAACAGGAGAAAGGTCTTCTACCTATCCGTACACCTCAGGGAGAAATTATGTGGGTTCATCCCGACTTTGTGGATGGCCAACAGTTGACTACTGTTACCAACAGAAAGTCCAAAGGAAAAGCGAAAGCTTCGTCCTGCAATATGGTGTGCGCTTCTTCCCGGGAAGCAGAAATCGATGTTCCCTCACTAGCCGATTCAGAAGAGGAAACAATCTCCTTGCCGCAGAGCTTAATAAATCGCTCGTGGCAGAAAATCATTCGGGTCAGTCATATTTAAAGAAGTACGACGAGATGGTGAAAAGCCCTCCTAAATCTACTACAGAGTCAGCCAAGCCCTCCGCAAAGCAACTGGTGGAGAAGCAGAAAGAGCTTTAGTTTTCCAAGGCTCTCCCAAAGAACAATGTGAAAGGATCTCCAACACCTTACCGTGTTGACATCTTAGCTCAACTGGCCAATGTCCCGACCAGGATCACCCTCTACGAGCTCCTGAGACTGTCAAAGTCAACAAGAGAAGCTCTGAGGGAAGCCCTAACCGATGCTGAGGTCTTCATGGCCCAGATCCCGACTGGACCACAGGAAGAAGAGGTAGAGGATTGCCTCCATGCCTCCCAAATTGCCCCCTGCATTACCTTCACGTCAGACGACATGCAAGTTAAGGGAAAACATGATCGGCCCTTGTACTTCACAGGGTACATTGGATCCTCTGAAGTGAGCCGCATTCAGGTAGATCCAGGATCCTCATTGAGCACTCGCCGAGTCATGCAGCACTTAGAGATCCCCACCCACCGATTGAGCGCCACCCAAACTACCATCTATAGTTTCAACGCCAATGGTACGCGCTCAATGGGGAAGATCAAGCTCAAATGCCAGATTGGGGATCTGAGATCTGAAGTGACGTGCTATGTAATTGACGCTGATACTTCGTACAATTTGCTGCTCAGACGACTGTGGATTCATCGTAATTCCATCGTCCTCTCCACTTTACGTCAAGTCATGAAGTACATCGATGGAAGTGAGAAAGTCCGAACGTTGATTGCCAAAAGGCATCCGTTCAAGGGGGTAGAGAACTATTTCATAGACTCCCTCCTGTACGAAGACTCTCTGGAGACAAACGAGAATCCACAGCCAGAGGAACCAAACTCTGGTAATGAAGCTGACATTGAGCCAGAGGCAGAAGAAGAGTGCATGTAGGAATTAAATTCACTTGTAACGAGCATTAATAAGCTCGATGTTAATAACACCGTCGATGATGTAGGCGAGTGGTATATTAATGAAGAGTTGGATTTGGCTTACTTTTTTGTGTTTGCTTCTGATTCAGTGCCATCAGACACTAGTACTGAGGTGTATAATGACCCTGGTCGGCAATGGATGCTCTAACATCATTGCATTTACCAATGAAGTCATCCCTCAAAACGTACTAAGATGTCAGTGATGCGCAAGAATTAGTATTCATGGTTCCAGTAAGACGCAGAGGCCAAAAACTAATTCTTTTCAAAAGAACTAAGTCCAAATTGATGTCTCGCGAAGACTCAGAAAGCGAGAAACGAATCTCCTCAGTTCTATCATTATAAGCCAAATGTACTCAGAATAATGGAGAGTATAGGGTATGATTTAACAAATGGTCCTGGTTTGAACTTCGGCAAAGGAAGAAGAACACTACTTTGATCTTTCGTTCTGAAAGGAAAGACCCTGACTATTACCATTGAACTCGCAGGGGTTTGGGCTATGTGTCAAATCTAATTCCGTCAACCTTTGAGTCTGAAGAGTCATTATACCATAATTATTTATCAGGCACGTCATCGTGGGAGTCGGATGTTAGTATCGGCAATATCTTCAGAGAACTTTCTGTAAACATGGTTTCAACAAGCCACCTGGAAGACAGAGATGATGAAATGATCCAGTCTGATACAGATTCTTCGATCAAACACCTAACACTCTCTAGGATATTCGCTTCGAACAACGCGAGCCACCCACAGAAGATAAGGTCACCCAGACTAATCTGGGAGATGAGGCTAATTCTAAGCCCATCTTTATAAGAGAAAGCCTATCACCCTCCGAGAAACAAAATCTAATATCTCTTGTGCAAAAGTATATAGATGTTTTCGCTTGGAATTACGAGGACATGCCTGGGTTTGATCCTCGAGTGGCTATGCATTGCCTTAACATTAATTTAGATGTGAAGCCAGTCAAACAGCAGCAGCGACAGTTCCGTCCAGAAATAATGGAAGCAATCCAGTCGAAAGTCAAAAAAATTATAGACTCTGGCTTCATTAGGGAGGAGCAACACCCCGATTAGGTAGCCAATATCGTCCCTGTTACCAAGAAAAATGGGAAGATCCAGATTTGAATCGATTTTCGCGATCTAAATAAGGCCTGTCCCAAAGACGAATTTTCTCTCCCAATCACGGATGTCATAATTGATAATACGTGTGGTTTTAAATGAATGTCCTTTATGGATAGATTCTCAGGGTACAATCAAATCAAGATGTACCCTGAAGATAAAAAGCATACATCTTTCAGGACACCACTGGGGCTATATTGCTATATTGTCATGCCCTTCGGACTGAAGAACGCGGGGGCAACGTATCAGAGAGCTATGAATGCAATTTTCTACGAACACATGCATAAAACAGTGGAATGCACGTCGATGACATTGCAGTGAAAAGCCACACCAAAGGTGATCACATAGCAGACCTGAAGATAGTTTTTGAAATCATGCGGGCACATCAGTTAAAGATGAATCCTACCAAATCTTTCCTGGGGGTAACCAGTGGTAAATTCTTAGGAATTGTGATAACATCCAAAGGAATTCATTTGACCCAGAAAAAGTCCGCGCTGTCTAGGAAATGCAACCTCCAAGGAATCTCAGGGAGCTTAGGGGATTGCAAGGGCGACTAGCGTACATCCGGAGGTTTATCTCAAGTCTCTCCGGAAGATGCCAACCCTTCACCAAATTAATGAAGAAGGGCGTCTCATTCATCTGGGATGATGCTTGCCAACAAGCGTTCGAGGAAATTAAATGATACCTCACGCAACCATCCGTCCTTACAGCTCTGGTTTCAGGACAACTTTTCCTGATATACGTTCGAGCGATGGATCATTCCTTAGGATCTTTACTAGCCCAGAATAATGATCAAGGACATGAGCAGGCAATCAACTATCTGAGTAAAACAATGTCAGAGCTGAACATTGGTATAACCCGATCGAAAAGGAATGTTTGGCGTTGGTGTTCGCCGTCCAGAAAATGGGACACTACTTGGTGAGCCAAAATGTTATATCAAAAGTCAACCCTTTGAGGTTGCTCTTGACAAAGCTATCGTCGCTAAATGGCCAACTGGCAAAATGGGCCATACTGCTCTCCCAATATGAGATGCACTTTCACTGCAAAAAGCCATGAAGAGACAAGCGGTGACAGATTTCCTAGCTGAACATCCAGAGCTGAGAGCGACCAAACTTTACAAGGATCTCCCAGACGAGGTCGCTGAGGTTTGTCTGACCCAGACATCTTTTGAAGGATAGGTGTGGCAATTCTTCTTCGATGAAGCATCAAGAATAGGCCCACGAGGGCATGTCGTAGCAGGAGTAGCGTAGTACTAGTCTCTCCACAAAATTGTGTGATCCCTCGTGCATTCTCATTAACCGAGCCATGCTCCAACAATGTAGCAGAATACAATGCCCTCTTGATTGGAATGCAAATCGCCGATAAGATTGTAGTTAAAAATCTCAAAGCATAGGTAACTCTAAACTCATCGTTAACCAAGTTCGCAGAGAGTACGAAGTCAGGCATGAAGACTTAGTACCCTATTTCAACGCAATTATCTCTATGGCCAAAAGGTTCAGAAACTTTTACATCGACCATGAACCACACCAGAAAAATACGCATGCAGATGCACTGGCATCTCTCGCTGCCTCCTTAGCCCTTCCAGCTGGAGCAGTAGAGAAATACTTGTCTACAGCCATGACTTGTATTGCCCAAGAACCGCTTTTGAAGATCACCAAAAGCCGACAGGAGACTGTCAAGGCAAAGAAGCTTTAGAAACTTCAACAGGTCCAGCACTCAGGGATTGGCGATTCCCGTACATCGACTATGCATTGTATGACATCCTTCCTGATGATCCCAAAGAGTCGGCTGTCATTAGAAGGAAAGCCCCCAAATTTTACTATAATGCGATCACGCGAACACTGTATCGTCAATCGCATGATGGGATCCTCCTCCGCTATTTGTCGCAAAAGGAGGCACAGGAAGTACTCAAAGAAGCGCATGATGGCATGTGTGGAGCTCATCAGCCTGGTCCAAAGCTTGGTGATCGACTCTGAAGACTGGGATATTATTCGCCTAAGATGATCCCTGATGCCATCACTTATGCTAAACGATGTCACGCATGTCAGGTCCATGGTGACTTCATCCATCAAGCACTAGGATATCTTCGCTCTACAACCTCAACCTGGCCATTTGAGATGTGAATGGACAGGATCGGTCCTATCAGCCACCTCCATCCAAAGGACACTGGTTCACTTTAGCTATAACTGACTATTTCTCTAACTGAGCTGAAGCTATTCCCTTGAGGGAGGTAAAAGCATCTGACGTGGTCAAATTCGTTAAACATCACGTCATTTACCGCTTTGTTGTACCATGACGGATTGTTCATGATAATGGGCCCCAGTTCGTCAGCCAGGCTTTTCAGAGGTTCTACAACAAGTTCAGAATTTAGAGTGTGTCCTCAACGACATACTACCCAGCCGCTAATGGCCTCACAGAAGCTTTCAACAAGACTATTAAAATACTTCTCAAGAATTTCGTCTTGAAAAGCCAACGTGACTGGGACGATAAGTTAGATGAATGCATATGGGCCTATCGCACGACGGTTCGAACCCCGACGAAGGCTACACCTTTCTCCTTGGTATATGGGTGTGAAGCTGTACTCCCATTAGAAATCTAAATCCCATCTCTACGTGTCGCCTTGACAACAGAGATAACAAATGAGAAGAAGCATCGACTGCGACTCTAAGAGCTGGAGGCTTTGGATGATAAACGCCTGCAAGCTCAACAGCAAATCGAGCTCTATTAAGCTCAAATTACCAAAGCCTTCAACAAGAAAGTCAAGGAGCGAACTTTTAAGAAAGGCGACCTTGTCTTAGCTGTTAGAAGACTTATGATGATGACGTATAAGATCAAAGGAAAATTCTAGCCCAAATGGGAAGGACCATTTGTAGTAAAGTCGGTCTACTCAAATGGAGCATATCGCCTCATAACCTCAGACGGTGATACGCTCATGATGCCAATCAATGGCAAATTCTTGAAGAAATACTATCCTTGATAGCACTCTTCTCCTGATTAGGTTAATACTACACCTCTGAACGAAACTCTAGATCTAAGATGAATGCCAAAGAAAAGCTTCTCTTCCTCTACTGGATCACATCACAGTCAATCAGCGTCAAGCTAATCAAGCGCTGGTTACATCATGATGCATAATGTAAAATTTGAAGAAGAAATAAAGTGTAAAACTTCGGTTTTAGTTTAATTACTCTTCTACTGACACCCGACGCCTCCGACGGCTAAGGATAGAGGAAAATGTTAGCTTTTAAGTCTAACATAAGTCTTCGACAACTTATCATGCTGAGGGAAATAGCATGGTAAGCCCAACTCAAATGGTAGTTGGTAAAGCCACACCAAATCCGTTGATAGCTGAGGGTTTACTAAAAATCCTAAGGGACGTGGTCCCATCCTCTCCTCCAAAATCTCCTACCAATTCTCACCCATAGAATGGTAGGGCTACGAAAAATACCTGCGTTCCTCTCCCTAATGAAATGAACTGGGATTTGTCAAGTTAATATTAAACCTCTGACAAACCAGATTTTTCAATCCCCAGTGGATTTAGTCAAGTTAATATTAAACCTCTGACAACAAAACTCATTAGAAATCCTTGTTGTTATGTTAATACTATACCTCTAACGGCAAATTTCTCATGTCTCAGGAAATCAAAGATTGTCACGTTAATATTAAACCTCTGACAGTTCATTTTACTTTCCACCCAAAATTTCCTACCAATCTCTTCCATAGAGTGGTAGGTCCACAAATACAATCATTGCTATGTTAACACTACACCTCTGACAATGAAAAATTTTAGTACTCCCCAATGAGTACAAACCTCACTTGTCTCTTCCTTACATGGAGTCACAAGTCCTCAAAATTGTTCCTATCGCAAACACTTTCTTGTCAAGTTAAAATTACACCTCTGACATTCTAAATTTCACTTGTCAATTCTCATTAATAGAATGACAAGTCTTCAAAATTGCTCCTATTGCAAACAATTCTTGTCAAGTTCAAAATTACACCTCTGATAAATTACTGTTAAGTTTAATACCACACCTCTTACAGTGATTAAGTTGCTGCCAAGTTCAATATTAAACCTGTGACAGTCACTTTTCCTCAGGCTTCCATATCGAAGCTGAGATGAGTGATGCTAAGTTTAGCATCACACCTCTAGCATTCAGTTCATTGCTAAGTTCAACAATACACCTATGGTAATGACTTTCCCTCGAACTTCCCTATCAAAGTTGAGATGACTAATGCCAAGTTTAAAATTACACCTCTAGCATTACCTTCACTGCTAAGTTTAACTTTACAACTATAACAGTGATGTTTTTAGTCTTCCCAAATGAAGTTGAAATCCCTGTTGAGTCAAGTTAATATCACACCTCTGACCCACATTCCTATCAAGTGAATATCACACCTCTGACTGTAATCTAAAATTCCTGAAATGGAATTTTTCCCCAACTTTGACTTGTTAAGTTAATTATCCTATTTTTTTTAGCAAGTCAAGAGTTTCTACTTCTATGTGTCTAATTTTCAATCTAAAAAAAAGAATTCAAGATATTTCAGAAGACAAGAAAATGTGTCACTTTTATTTATATTCAAATACATAAAAGTGATACAAGACGCTTTCTTATACAATAAGATTGAGTGTTACAATAAAGGAGTACAAAGAAGTCTCTCTCTCTCAGCGAAAGGTTGCACTCACTCCTCAAGACATCTACACTGCTCCAAATACAAGATGTTTGGAAGAATGCCGAAGAAAGGTTCCTCTCTTCTTCCACTGAGTTATGTCGCAGTTAATCAGTGTTGAGACAACCAAGTGATGATAACATCATGATGCATGATGTAGACATTGAAGAAGCTCATCGCTAACCGAGAACAATGGTGTTTCTCGAGGTCAAAATGTGAAAGAACATTCTGATCCACCCAACCAACTGGTATGGGCAGTAATCCTTCGCTTAATGACAGATTTTGCCACCAGAAAGCTAGATCTTCCTTAATCAAAATTGGCAAAGGGAGGATCCGAGACCTTACTGGTGACATCCTCTTTCCTGTGGCCTCCAAGGACACCATACCCACCACCATACCAACTGCGACCATGATAAACCCAGGGCAGTGCTGGTCGTCATGTCCAATAAGGCCTTGACGGATATCTTAAGAGCTCGAATAAGCTGGCTGGTCGAATATTCTCCCATGAGCCCAGTGAAGATGCGGAAGACTGACTGAGGCTGCCAGAACCTATAAGAAGCAAAAACCAAAAGGTTAAAATTTTGTTATGGCAGAAATAGAAAAGCTGAAAGGCAGACGCGAGATTGAAGTTGTGAACTTCAGACACGGAGTTGACTAGTGCAGATCTGAACGGGGTCTGGTGTTAGACCTGCGTCCAAGATATAAGACGCGAGAAAGCCCAAACGTAGAGTTTGCCACACTCGCGTTTGAGAAACAGGGGGTCACATCCAAGTCCAGAGGCCTCAAAAGAGCTAGAATTCTCTAAGTCAAGAACCTCAAACGCGAGCTTCATGTATAAAGCTCGTGTTCCAAGATCCAAGCACAAAGTTTATCACACTCGCGTTCAAAGGATTTGTGACTTAGAGTTTAAAGTCAGTCAGCTCGCGCTTCATCAAGAAGTCTGAAAGACGCGACTTCCAAACACGGGCGCATCAATCATATTTCAAAGAAGATCAAGAGATCAAATTTCTTCAATAGACAGGAAAACAGAAACTCAGTGGGACTGAGTATTTCATGGCGACAAATGGTTCCTACCCGGGGAAGAATTCTCTAGAAGTTGAACTTTATTCATCAAGGCGCGGCCGTGAAAACACTTAAAGCGATGCTTTTTTATCTTGAAATCACTTGACAGTGATAATCTTTGGAGAAGATTAAAGGAAAGTATGAAAATTTTGAGTTCAGAAAGCATGGAAGCTTCAAGTTCTTACTGTTCGTTGGGACACATCCCTTTGAAGGGAAGATAGACAAATCAAGACGAAGACCTTTAGAGTGCATGCTCGCAAAGGAACACAGTCTAGATAATGGACTGTTAAGCGGGTGAGGCTTATTTATAGGCAAGCCATAAGGCCTGTAATTAATGGCATAAAAATCAAAGCCATCAGCCTTAATTCCCGCATGAACATCAAGTCCAATAAGGAGTTGACGCGCAGATTGTCGCTTCAGGAAACATCGAAGGACACAAGTCCTCAATCGCCAACGCCTACCTGGCATTAAAAGATCCAACAAGATCTTTAAGATGGGCTGCATGTAACGCTTAGGAAGCGGCATCCGGCGCATACTCAAAGGTCGTGTCCACAAGTCCGCGACCTTTCATAAACCCGAGGGTTGCGTTCCTTTCTTCCTACTGAAGAGTCCACAACCACGTCTCCTGAAGTGGCCCAGAGTCGCATCTCCTCAGCGATTGGGATCCACCCTCCACGACTATTCAGGAATTGCATCTTGAACTCGCACCTATTCACAAGACTTGAAGGTTGCGTCCTGAACCTGAAGGCCGCGTCTCCTTTATCAAGGACGTAGGTTCGTGCTTCAAGGATGCGCCCTCTCAAGGGACCAGAGTCGCGTCTCTATTGAGTCAGAGTCGTGTCCCTACCTACCAGCTGAAGACTCATGCATCATTCTTGAGGGGCCCAAAATCGCGTCTACATTGCAAATGAAAGCCGCGTCTCAATCATGAACTCAGTACAGCCTGAGTTTGCGCCCTCTCAAGGGACCAGAGTCGCGTCTCTATTGAGTCAGACCCGCGTCCCCACCAACCAGTTAAGACCCTTGCATCATTCTTGAGGAACCTAAAACTGTGTCTCCACTGCAAATGAGAGCCGCATCTCGCTCAAGAACTCAGTGCAGCCTGAATTTATTATTCATGGTCGTACCCTATCAAAACGACTAAGGACTGCGTTTTCACAAACAATCAAGGAGTACGACTATGAAAACTGAGTTCATCCAGGCAGTAAAAGAGTCTAAAGGATAAAGACGAGACAAAATTTGAGAACTTTTATTATTTGACTCAAAAATAATAAAAGTAACACAAAACGCTCTTATTCGACAGATGGAGTGTTACAAAAAAAAAGGGAGATGGAAGGCTAATAATCCTATTTCGTCAAAGAACGGATTTGTTCCCGGAGGCGATGCATCTCGTGCTGACATGCCTTTTCAGCTTTCACCAAAGCTTGGACCCGCAACTCTTCCTTGAACAAGAATCTCCTCGTAGACAATTGCGCCTGAAGAGACTCCAACCTAGAGGAATGAGCAGTAAGGTTTTCTTAGACCTGCGTCTTAGCAGCCTTCAGCTCTTCCAGCCTTTTTCTAGCAATAGCAAGTTTTTGCTCATTGGCCTCAATCAAGGCATGTGCCCTGGCAATTGTAATCCGAGCAGTGGTGATAACTTGCTCTGCACTCTGGATGACGATTTCAGATTTCTTTGAATCGCCAATCAGTCTTTGGTAGTCAGCTTGAAAGTGCTGGAGATGGCGGGTTTCTTCAGCCATTTGCTCCTCTATCTCTTTTCGCTCGTGTCTTAAGTGGCAAGGAGCTTACTCAGTGTTGACCAAGCCTCTTCATTAAGCTAGCATTCTCTAGGCTCTTGAGCTCCTTCAGGTGGCTCCCCAGCTAGTTTAACCAGCATCAGACAGGCCCTAGCCTGCGAAGAACTCCCAGTGTGACTGATGTTCTCGATCTGATTCTCGGGAAGCATCCAGGCAAACTCAAAGGAACTGCCTCCGAAAAGGACCAAGTTGATACAGGACCTCATGGAAGCAAAATATTGTCGCACCATTTGACGTGCTAGCTCTTTCATGATATCATTAGCTGGAGATAATGTTGGCCCAAGAGGTTACACTCTCCAATTGTTTTGTGTTTTGATGATGACAAACCAAATTAGTGCTATTTGGTACTAACAAGTTTGCTAAGATGAGTTTTAGGTCTTGTACCATGTTTAGAGACCATTTGCTTAGCTATTGCAAGAACTTCTAAGTTCCAGCAAGCAAGGAAGACAAATTGCACATCAAGGAAGGATCATAGAAGAGAAGGCACTAGCAAGGCATTGGATGGCTCAAAGACTTGAAGATAGCTCAAGAAGTCTTCATGTATTTTGTTTTTCAGTTTATAGTATGTTAAAGAATAGTGGATAAGTTTGAAGCTCAATCACACACGTTTTTGCGCATATACTATTTCTTAGTTTATTTCCTATAAAATATACAAAAATATTTTAGTACAAAATCTTTCTTCTACAAATTTCTTTTTATGTTACATACTGAATTCCTGTTTAAAATAGTTTTGTTAAAAATATTTTTCTTCTCAAAATTCTGTCTTTATTTCGTTTTCTGACCTGATCCGGTCGACCGGCAGTCTACCGACAGTCGACCGAGTCTATGTCAGGCTGGTCCGGTCGACCGGACCAGTCGACCGAGGTCCTGGCAGAATGCACGTATCCGTGTGCATGTCTGTCGGTCGACCGGGGCAGTCGACCGATGTTTATTTTTGAGTCACAGTTTGTATCAGTCGACCGGGTCGGTCGACCGATAGCCTGTAACGGTCGGAATTTTGTACTACCGGTCGACCGGCCCGGTCGACCGATGTAGCCGTTGAACAGTAACGGGCAGATTTTTAAGAGCTGTTTATTTTTGTCTTTTGTGCTTAAAAATTCGTTTAAAGATATATTTTGATCTAATTACCTCCTAAACTTCAGTAATTATGTTTTGTCCCTAAATCCTAGCCCTCTCCTATAAATAGGGGTGTTTGGGGAGAGATTGGTTACAACAACAATTATTGCTAAAAATTCAAAAGTTTAAGGCTTTCAAAGTTCTTGGTTTTTGAGCTAAATTCTCTCAATTTCTGAAGGGTTTTTAAAAGTTTTTCTCTGATTTCAATTTCTTTTTCTTACACACAAAAGAGCTTCATTCCTACTCAATATTCTCTAAGGACCTTTGTAAGGGAAGAGATATTTGAAAGAGAGAGTTTGTGGTCTTTTGACTACCAAGGAAATTACTTGTACTGAGATTGTAGGAGTTGGGTACTCCATTGTAATTGAGATCTTTGTGATAGTGGAAGTAGTTAGAATCCTTCTGGGGAAGGCGGGGAGTAGAGCTGGGTGCTCGAACCTCGATAACATATCCTTATGTTTGCGATTGGTTTACATTCTTGCAATTATTACTCTACTTTGCTTGCACTTATTACTTGCTCATCATACTTACTTGCTTGCATTCATCTTGTGACTCTTGCTTGGTAATAGTTGTAGCTTTAATTTTTAATTTGCCCTTGATTAGCATTGTCACCTATTCACCCCCCTCTAGGTGACTTTTCAATTGGTATCAGAGCTTGGACTCTAGGTTTGGCTTAACATCCATAGAGAGATCCTTAAAATTTTGCTAATCAACATTTTCATTTCATTCATTCATCACTAGTAAACATGGCCGACAATATTAAATCCCCACCTAAATTTGATGGCCTAAATTTCCCAATTTGGAAGGTTAGGATGACTATATTTTTGCAATCTTTGGGTAGCTTAGTGGCCAAGTCCTTGACTAAACCCTATGTAGCACCCGATGGTGATGAGAGCACTTGGACCGACTTGACTTTAAACTATATGAGGCTAACTCCAAAGCCCAAAATTCCCTATTAACCGCCTTGAATGAGGATGACCTTACACGGGTAATTCATTGCCAATCCGCCTATGAGATTTGGCAACACTTATTGGTCACACACGAGGGGACTTCACAAGTCAAGAGAGATAAGATAGATCTCTTGAGGTCCCAATATGAGTCATTTAAAATGCTTGATGATGAGTCTATTGATAGTATGGCTACAAGGTTTACTAAAATCACTAATGGTCTTTCTTCATTAGGTGATGACATCTCCAACGATCAAAAGGTGCGGAAAGTAATCGGGCTCTTCCTTCATCATGGGAGATCAAGGCCACCACCTTGAAGGAGTTGAACGACAAGGACGAGATGGATCTCATTAGTCTCATTGGGAACCTAAAGACCCATGAGATGGAGAAGAAGGCAAGAGAAGAGGCCACTACTTCAAAGAAGAAATCCATAGCCTTCAAGACTTCATCCACCAACGATGACGATGAAGATGACGAAGAAGAAGATGAGGAGCTAACTCTACTTGTGCGGAATGTCAAGAGGTTGTACCGAAAGAACAAATTCAACTTTCAGAGAAAATTCGAAGGCAAAGAGGAGCGGAAGATCATATGCTACAATTGCCGCAAACCCGGACATATCATGGCGGATTGTCCGGAGTTCAAGAAGAAAATGACTTCCTCCTTTAAGCCAAAGAAGCCGGAGGAAAAGAAAGCCTACAAAGCTACATGGGATTCGGAAAGCGAGTCCGAAGAGGAGGTGGATCAAGCTAACATGTGTTTCATGGCAAACACACCAAGGTAACCTCTCAATCCCTTGATGATGAAGATGATGATGTAAGTAAGGAAGTTCTAGTGCATGCTTTTGTAGAACTTTCTGAAACTTATGATAACAAGAAAATTGAATGCATAAAATTACAAAAAGAAGTTGCTTTTCTTAAGAATCAACTTGCCATTGTTTCTAAAGAAAAAGATGATATTTCTTCTAATTTCATTTTCATGCAAAAAGAATTTTGTGCCTACAAGAGTACTTGTAAGGCAAAATCTCCTATTATTGATGAAAAAGAAATTTCTTCTTTTAAATCAAAAATGAATGACTTTGAAAAAGTTTTAAAAGATTGTGCCTTTAATACTAAGAAACTTGAAGAAAAATTTCTAAAAAGCACACATCTCATGCTAAGATTCCTCATGCTCACACTACACCTAACACGTCTCATGTTCATGCTCACAATGCCCATGCTCACAAATCACACACTCATTATGCTTTTAAATATAGTAGAGTGTATAGATGCACATATTGTGACAAAAATGGACATTTAGCTAAGTTTTGTTATGATCAACTAAATAGAACAAATAATCTTGTTTGGGTTCATGACACTAACCCTAGAGGACCCAAGAAAATGTGGGTACCAAAATCAAGTCTTAAATTATTTGATGTAGGTACACACCAAAGCTCCAAGACGTAGGGAGCGGTGGTACCTTGATAGTGGTTGTTCAAGACACATGACATGGGACATCAACAACTTCACAACCCTATCAAGGTACATGGAAGGTGGCACCGTCACCTTCGGGGATGACTCCAAAGGAACTATCATCGGTATAGGTAACATTCAAATTGGTGCATCTCCTATTATTGAGAATGTTGTTTTAGTAGATGGTTTAAAACATAATTTGCTTAGCATTAGTCAACTTTGTGATCGTGGACTTAAAGTTGTATTTGATGATACTTCTTGCAAGATTTTTGATGTTAAATCCGATATTTGTATTCTCACCAGTTTTCGTGATAATAATGTTTATATTATTGACATGCTTAATTTAGATTGTTCTACTAAATGCTTAAATGCTTTGATGAAAATTCTTAGCTTTGGCATAGAAGATTAGGACATGCATCTTTTGACCATATCTCTAGGATTAATTCAAAGGAATTGGTGAAGGGTATACCTTGCTTGGATTTTGAGAAAGACTGCATTTGTAGTGCGTGCCAACTTGGGAAACAAACCAAGTCTTCCTTTAAACCAATCAAGGATATCATGTCAACTAGGCCTTTAGAATTAATTCATATGGATCTTTTTGGACCAACTAAAACTAAGAGTTTAAATGGAAGTAGATTTGCATTTGTTTTGGTTGATGATTCCTCCCGTTTTACTTGGGTTTTCTTTTGCAAAATAAAGATCAAACTTTTTCTCACTTTAAGATTTTTCGAAAAAGAGTTGAAAAAGAAAAAGGTTTTCCGATTTTGAGAATAAGGAGTGATAGAGGTGGTGAGTTTGTTAACCAACTCTTCATGACTTATTGTGATGAAAAGGGAATTAAGCATGAAACGTCTTGTCCTAGAACTCCACAACAAAATGGAGTTGTAGAAAGAAAAAATAGAACACTTCAAGAGATGGCTAGGACAATGATAAGTGAATATGACCTCCCTCAATATTTATGGGCCGAGGCCGTAAACACCGCATGCTATATATCGAATCGTATTTATTTATGCAAAAATTCTTCAAAAACTTCTTTTGAAATGTATCATTCTAGAAAACCTAATGTTGCATATTTTAAAGTTTTTGGATGCAAGTGTTTTGTTTTGAATACTAAGGATAATTTGGGTAAATTTGATGCTAAGGCTTATGAGGCTATCTTTGTTGGATATTCCTCTACTAGCAAAGCATATAGAGTTTTCATTAGATCTTCTCAAACCATTGAAGAATCCATGCATGTTAAGTTTGAAGAATCTAATGTGTTTGTTGAGAATGTTGTAGAGTTTGAACCATTAGGTGAAGACATGGAGAGACTATCCTTAAAGGACTCACCCGCTCAAGAAAAAAAGCTAGATCCTATTAGTGAAGTTCAAGAGGATAAGGAGGAAAGCACTCAACCGCTTCCTAAAGCTTGGAGATACGCTACAAATCATCCTAAGGAGCTCATCTTGGGTGATGCATCTAAAGGAGTCACAACGCGCTCCAAACTCCATGACCTATGTGGTAACTTTGCTTTCATTTCTCATTTTGAACCCAAAGGCATTCTCAAAGCCGAGACGGACCCATATTGGTTGCTTGCCATGCAAGAGGAACTCAATCAATTTGAGCGCAACCAAGTTTGGCACCTTGTTCCTAAGCCCCACGATAGACCAATAATTGGTACTAAGTGGATCTTTAGAAACAAGATGGATGAGTCCGGAAATGTCATTAGGAATAAAGCTAGGTTAGTGGCCCAAGGTTACACTCAAGTTGAGGGAATTAACTTTGAGGAGACCTTTGCACCCGTAGCACGGCTTGAAGCCATACGGATGACACTAGCTTTTGCATGCTTTAAAAATTTTAAACTTTTTCAAATGGATGTGAAAAGTGCATTTTTGAATGGTTTTATTAATGAAGAAGTTTATGTTGCTCAACCTCCCGGTTTTGTTGATCATGTTCATCCCGATTTTGTTTTTAAACTTGATAAAGCTTTGTATGGATTGAAACAAGCTCCAAGAGCTTGGTATGAAAGGCTTTCTAGTTTTCTCATTTCAAATGATTTTATTAAAGGCAAAGTAGACACAACTCTTTTTACTAAGCATGTTGATAATGATATTTTAATTGTGCAAATTTATGTTGATGATATAATTTTTGGATCTACTAATGAGCTTTTGTGCAAGGATTTTGAGAAGGTAATGCAACTAGAATTTGAAATGTCTTCCATGGGTGAGCTCAATTTCTTCCTTGGACTCCAAATCAAGCAATTGCAAGACGGAACCTTCATTAACCAAGCCAAGTACGCAAAGGAGCTAGTAAAGAAGTTTGGGCTTGAAGGATCAAAGGCTTGCAACACTCCAATGGCAACTACAACCAAGCTTGATAAGGACGAACAAGGTAAAAATGTTGATATTAAATTATATAGAAGCATGATAGGAAGTCTTTTATATTTGACGGCAAGTAGGCCGGATATCATGTTTAGTGTGTGTCTTTGTGCTAGATTTCAATCGTGTCCTAAAGAGTCTCATCTTATTGCGGTAAAACGCATTATTCGTTATATTAAGGGCACTACTAGAATGGGTCTTTGGTATCCGAAAACTATAGATTTTTCAATGACTAGCTATTCGGATGCCGACTATGCGGGTTGTAGAGTAGATAGAAAGAGTACTAGTGGGACATGTCAATTTCTTGGTAATTGTCTTGTTTCATGGTCCTCTAGGAAACAAAATTCCGTAGCTCTCTCAACCGCCGAGGCGGAGTATGTTGCCGCGGGGGCTTGTTGTGCACAAGTCCTTTGGATGAAACATACTCTCCTTGATTTTGATTTGCACTTTGATCATATAAAAATATTTTGTGATAATACTAGTACTATACACATGACCAAAAATGCAAATCAACATAGTAAGACCAAGCACATTGAGATTAGATATCACTTTCTTAGAGATCACTTTGAGAAAGGTGATATAGATATTGATTATGTTTCCACGGATTTACAACTAGCCGATATTTTCACTAAACCTCTTGATTTTGCTAGATTTTCGTTTATTTGTGGAGAACTTAATGTTTGCATTATTGAATAGACATGTTTTTCATAACCCTTTTTGATGTATGACAAAAAGGGGGAGAATAAGTTTACATGACAAAAATAAGTTCATTTGGTCTTGGTTCCATATGAATTTATATGCTTTAATTTTAAGATTTGTTTTATGAATTTATATGTTTTGGTTTTATGAATTCTTGTGTTTTAGTTGTTTTGGTATTTTTGGTATCAAGAGCAATTTTTGGGTTTTCTATTTTGTTTTAATTGGTTTCAATAATTGGTGCATCATTTAAATTATTAGTATCTAGAGCATATTCTTGTGTTTTATGTATAGCATAATTTGAGGGGGAGTTTTCTCCTACCCTATATTTTTGTTAATAGCCTATTTGTTTTGTCATCATCAAAAAGGGGGAGATTGTTGGCCCAAGAGGTTACACTCTCCAATTGTTTTGTGTTTTGATGATGACAAACCAAATTAGTGCTATTTGGTACTAACAAGTTTGCTAAGATGAGTTTCAGGTCTTGTACCATGTTTAGAGACCATTTTCTTAGCTATTGCAAGAACTTCTAAGTTCCACCAAGCAAGGAAGGCAAATTGCACATCAAGGAAGGATCATAGAAGAGAAGGCACTAGCAAGGCATTGGATGGCTCAAAGACTTGAAGATAGCTCAAGAAGTCTTCATGTATTTTGTTTTTCAGTTTATAGTATGTTAAAGAATAGTGGATAGGTTTGAAGCTCAATCACACACGTTTTTGCGCATATACTATTTCTTAGTTTATTTCCTATAAAATATACAAAAATATTTTAGTACAAAATCTTTCTTCTACAAATTTCTTTTTATGTTACATACTGAATTCCTGTTTAAAATAGTTTTGTTAAAAATATTTTTCTTCTCAAAATTCTGTCTTTATTTCGTTTTCTGACCTGATCCGGTCGACCGGCAGTCTACCGACAGTCGACCGAGTCTATGTCAGGCTGGTCCGGTCGACCGGACCAGTCGACCGAGGTCCTGGCAGAATGCACGTATCCGTGTGCATGTCTGTCGGTCGACCGGGGCAGTCGACCGATGTTTATTTTTGAGTCACAGTTTGTATCAGTCGACCGGGTCGGTCGACCGATAGCCTGTAACGGTCGGAATTTTGTACTACCGGTCGACCGGCCCGGTCGACCGATGTAGCCGTTGAACAGTAACGGGCAGATTTTAAGAGCTGTTTATTTTTGTCTTTTGTGCTTAAAAATTCGTTTAAAGATATATTTTGATCTAATTACCTCCTAAACTTCAGTAATTATGTTTTGTCCCTAAACCTAGCCCTCTCCTATAAATAGGGGTGTTTGGGGAGAGATTGATTACAACAACAATTATTGCTAAAAATTCAAAAGTTTAAGGCTTTCAAAGTTCTTGGTTTTTAAGCTAAATTCTCTCAATTTCTGAAGGGTTTTTAAAAGTTTTTCTCTGATTTCAATTTCTTTTCCTTACACACAAAAGAGCTTCATTCCTACTCAATATTCTCTAAGGACCTTTGTAAGGGAAGAGATATTTGAAAGAGAGAGTTTGTGGTCTTTTGACTACCAAGGAAATTACTTATACTGAGATTGTAGGAGTTGGGTACTCCATTGTAATTGAGATCTTTGTTATAGTGGAAGTAGCTAGAATCCTTCTGGGGAAGGCGGGGAGTAGAGCTGGGTGCTCGAACCTCGATAACATATCCTTGTGTTTGCGATTGGTTTACATTCTTGCAATTATTACTCTACTTTGCTTGCACTTATTACTTGCTCATCATACTTACTTGCTTGCATTCATCTTGTGACTCTTGCTTGGTAATAGTTGTAGCTTTAATTTTTAATTTGCCCCTTGATTAGCATTGTCACCTATTCACCCCCCCTCTAGGTGACTTTTCAGATAACCCTGCTGATATACTCCTGGACCCCTTTCCATGACAGAACGAGAGACGGGAACCAATTCAACTTGTGCAGTGTGAAGCCGACAACAGGCTCAGTAGACACTGAGGTCATCGCCAATACCTCTGGGACAGTTATTGTTGTAGCAACTTCCACAGCAACAGAAGCAACAACAAACTCCACGGTACTGGGCTCCCTGACCGAAGTTTGAACTGCGCTATCTTCTGCACCAATACTTGCCACAAGATCCTCTACTTGAGCTACCTCAATGCTCTCTACAAACCACAACATTAAATGTCGATGGTAATGATAAAAAGGAGAGTATCCAACATGTCAGTATTCTCTTACCAAGTTGAAGATCTTAAGATGGCATATCCCTGGATAAGCCACTTGGGGATGAGGGCTCCCCGACCTCGGCGATTACACCCTTATGAGGCATCCCGGTAGCGGGTGCTTCGAGGTCCTCCTGTTGGGCCAACTCCTAGATCATCTCCTCAATATGAGAAGAAGTTGTAGCTTCACCACCGGCAGCCAGCCCGGTAGAAGAAAGTCAAAAGGAAATATTAGAACTCATTCCTAACTTGATGGGGAATTAGTTCAGGTGGGCAAAGAAAATACCTTTAGTAGCGGCGATCCTTGCAATCGGCGAAACCGTCACAGGGACGTGTCCCTGTATCTCTTCCTCCGAGATATGCGAGAATTTGCTTGTGTCAGGAAGAGCGGGTTCATCGCCAAAATCAACTTCTTCGCCATAATAATATCCATGTTCTTCGGATGATGAAGATGACAGTTCAACACAAGAGGTTTCAGCGATCGAGGCTTTACCATTGAATACCCTAGTAGTATGGCTGGGATCTATAACCCGCGAGATGGGTATCAATACACTGGGAGACCCAGGTTGTTGCACCTCCACCCTTCTCTCATGAACTGAAGAAGGTCCAGGCTGAGTTGAAACTCCTAGAATCTCAACGCCTTCTCTCCCCACCAAGTCAACTTCAGGTCGCTCGACCTCTTCGGCCATGACGGGTTCATTCGCAAGCTCTCCCTCCTCTAGGATCACGGGACCCCTGCTGCGCAGACCGCGGGATCGAAGGACGGGGACTTCTTCCTCCTCTTCTTCTTTCTCCCCTTGCTCCTCAACACTGGGAGGAACTACCTTGGGCATCGAAGCTTCAGCCTCTGATTCCCTCCTAGCCTTCTTCGGGATAGGCTCACCCTTAGAAGCAGAGCCACGGGAACGTTTGGCCACAGCCTGTCGACCCTTTTTAGCAAGTTGCCCCTTAGGTGCTACTGTCCTTGGCTCCATCCCTGCTTCCCCTCCTGTTTCCCTCTTGGCCGCCCGATACTCGTCCATACCTCGCACACGTTTGTTAGTCTCCAACTTGGTTTCATAAGATGCCTTGATGCTCTTAATGCAAGAGGTATTTATTCCAAAATCAGGCATCCTATTAGTCAGGGAGTACCATGTGCAGAAACTGAGGCTGGTATGACAATTGGACGCCTTGTGAGGCAGGCTAAAAATAGCTTTTGTCTCTCCAGCTACACTGTAGTACCATACCCGGTGTGGCGCCCTGATTCTGGCGGGTACGGGGACGCCACTGCGACGTACATACGCAGGGCGATGGTACCGTCACGTATGTACGCTAAGCATCAATACAACACAATACATGGATCAGAGTGCGAAAATACGTGCTATTATACATTCCAATACAAAATAGTACAAGTACTTAGTCATCACAAATAGTGACATAATATTACATCAAGATTACATCACTAGATAGTACAAAGGTAGAGTGTACAAGGTACAAAAGATAATAACTCACGAGCTGAAAAGGGAATCTCGCGAGCGGGGAAAGACTGGACGAAGCTACGACTGATCTGCCTGCTCCTCGAAGTAGACCTAGTCCTCAGCTGATGGGTCCACCTCGGTCCAACCTGTCAAATCTGAATATACAAATCCAGGATTGATAGTGGGCAACCCAGCGAGTGCAAGAAGAAGCCAAGTGGCAAGTATAAATAAAAGTAAGTGCATCAGGTCAAGTATAATGTATCAAAATCAATAAGCATGGAATAATCACAATAAATAGTGAATCATGAAATAAAGCAAGTGCAGCAGGTTAAATGTCATGTAATCAAATTAGCAAGCATGGAGTAACTACAATAAATGGCAAGTATGAACACGACAATAAAATTCATGTAGCATGAAGTCAATTATCAAGTTATTATTAAGACTCGTTCAATTTGTATGTTTCGGTATATGACCGGTGCCATATACTTCCGCATACAAGCCAAGCGAGGTTGGTTATTGAAAATTAATGGGGAATGACGAATCATGTTTAGAATGGGTCCCGTGCATGCCCGGGATAACGGTCCAAGAGTATCTGGAACTGAGCCGGAACGTACCGCTAGGCACGGGACTTACTATATGCCCGAAGGTCTTAGTATACGCCCGAACAGGAATAGAGTGTCATCGTTCCCCACAGGATATACTCAGGGGATTATAGCACACCCGGCAGGCAGGCAAGGGGGTAGGGGTGCCAGTACGCCGCTCGGAAACGCCTGGTGGCCTCCAGGTCGAATCCAACAGGAATAGTTGTACAACATATGTGTGGCGACCATAAAAACAGAAGCTATATCGATACCCATCAATTTCCCCCATCCCAGTGTAAGTTATTTAAATATAACAGAGTCTCAAATAATAATGTTCACGAGGTATTCACAAGAGTCCAATATCCATGGTTATCCTATTACGGGGGTCAACAGGAGTATAATATCAGGAGTAATGTCAGGAGCCTCCCTATTTCAGGGGTTCAAGTATACAGGAGTTCAGGAGTACCAAATATCTGGTAATAATAATATAATAACCATGTCAACTCCCCGTAAAAGTGATAGTCATGAATATGTCGTATAATACAGGTATCAGGGGTGGTAGTGTCTGGTCAAGGGTCACAATGTCAGGTCCAGGTATTTGTACCACATGAAAGCATATCATATACTGGGTGTTAGGGTCAGGTGTCAGGTATGACATAGATCAAGTACCGGGTCTATATATCAAGTGCCGGTGTAAATACCGAGTACTGAAGTCATAAATAATATATCAAGTGTAACATACCAAATGTCGGTGTAAATAATGAGTACCGGTGTAAATACCGAGTGCTCGGTATTATGTGTCAAATATAGCATGAAAGATATCGGTGTCAAATATAGCATGTTAAAACATCCACATATCAATATCATGTTATAAATATAAGAGTAATTATTTTTAAATTAATAATAAGCACTCGCCTCAAAACCGGGGTGAAATACCGATTAAAAACCAGGAAATCGACAATCCGCACGAGCAATCCACTAGCCCATAGTTGTATATTAAAATATATAATAATAAATATTTATATAAATATTAGAGAGGGAATGGGAGAGGAGAGAGAGAAGAGAGAAAGTTGTAGGAAGGAGAGAGAGAGAGAGAAAGAGAGAGAAAATGTGGTGTTTTTAGAAAAGAATTAGGATTTAAAAGGAGAGGGGTATTGGGTGTAAATATAGGGAGGTAATTTTAAGATGAGGGGATGGGTAATTTAGGAATGAGGGAAAAGTTAGTTTATTTAGGGAAAGAAATGAAAAGAAAGAAAGAAAGAGAAAGAGAGAAAGAAGAAAGAAAGAAGGAAAGAAAGAAAAATGGAGGGGGAGGGGTGGCCGTCGGCCACCGCCAGCGCCGGCGGCCACGCAACGGCGGCGGCGCCGCCGGGGGAGGGGAGGCGGCGCGCGGCCTAGGGGGAGAGGTGGAGTGGAGTTGTGATGGTTGTGGTTGTGGTTGTGGTTGTTGTTGTATTGTTGGTGGAGTTGGTAATGGTGGTTGGTGGTGGTGATTGTGGTGGTGATTGGTGGTGTTGGGGAGCTAGAGGAGGAGGATGAGGTGGTGATGGGGTGGTGGAAGTGGTGGAATTGATGAAGGTGATGGTGAATTTTGGAGGAAGAAGGGAGGTGATGGAGGTGGGTTTTGGTAAAATTGGAGGTGGTGGGAGGTTGTTAGAGGTTAAAGGAGGTGGTGGTGTGAAGAGGAAGAGTGGGGGAGTTGGTTGGCCGGCCTAGGAGTGGCCGGCGGTGGCGGTGGTGATGGAGGAGGCGGCAGCCAGTGAAGGGTGCGTGAGTTAGGTTGTTGGTTTTGTTGAATTGTTGGAGGAGATGAATGGTCTTTGGATTTTTTTTGAAATGAAATGAAAAGAAAGTGGAGGTTTAATAGAGAAGGAGATAGGAATGGAATGATGAGTTAGGGGGGTAATAGGGCTGCGGCAGCAGCCCTACTGCTGCAGGCGGCGGGCGGCGGGCAGCTGTGCATTAGTTGTGGGGGAAAATCAAAGTGAAGAAAAGAAAAAGAAAGAAAATTAAAGAAAAGAAAAAAATAAGAAAAAAAGAAAATAAAATAGTTTAAAATTTTTATTATTAACTAATTTATTTATTATAATTTCTGGTAGTACAAAGTGGGGGAATAGAGAAGGAAAAAGTAAGAAAAGAAATTGTCAGTTAATAACTGACTATTTAAATGGGGCGAAAATTCGACCGTTTCAGAAACGTTCCGAAAAATTCTCAAAAATAGAAAATATTATTTTAAGATACACGGTGAAATCGGATTCGAGAAATTCAATATAATTTTCAAATTAAAAATCCTGGAACCTTCCGGCGATACTGGCCAACACTAGAATCGGTCAAATTTTGATAAATTTAGAAGAATCCCAAAAATGTATTTAGATAGAAAATGAAATTCTAAGAAGTAATATGAAAGCAATTTTGAAAATTCAATTCCATTTGAAAATTAAAAATTCGGGAATCAGTCAGCGATGCCGACCGACACCGGTTTTGGAGATTTTGCAGAAAAATTCTGAAAAATTCCAGAAAACATGAAAGATCTAAAATATTAGAAAACAGTGTCTGAAACTGAAATCAGTCAAATCGGACTACCAGAAAGTCAAATCGGGCTACTGACTGGTATTGGGTTCCCGGTCCGGGTCAGGGCTTACTCTAGGTCTGAGAATCCAGATCTGATACTCAATAAAATAAGTAATCATAACCAATGAACACGTACAGGAAGAAAATTGACCAATATGGTTGAAAAAAATTTGGGACACGTATCTGAGTACGTATCCCGGGTACGGGGTGCTACAATCTACCCACCTAACAAAAATTTCGTCCTCAAAATTTCTATAAGGAAAGAGATGAACATGAAAATAAAGAATTGATAAGACAAGAGATGAAATACATGAGAAAATTACCACTCAAGGCTCGAACAGATGTGGGTAACGGTCACGAATGACGTCTTCCCGCTCCCAAGTTGCTTCTACCGGACTATGCCTATTCCATGAAACTAGCACCAACGGGATGGTCCGGTTCTTCAGGGTCTTGACACTTCTGTCCAAAACAGCCATTGGTTGCTCAGTATATGACAAATCCGGCTGCAACTCCAACTCTGAATAATCCAATACATAGCTCTCATCCCTGATGTATCTCCTCAGCTGTGACACATGGAACACATTGTGCACTCCTTCCAGTGAGGGCGGCAGTGCCAATCTGTAGGCCACTTCTCCTACTCGCTCCAATATCTCAAACGGGCTAATATACCTCGGACTCAGCTTCCCACGTTCACCAAATCTGATCACTCCCTTGGTCGGAGATATCTTCAGAAACACATGCTCTCCCACCTGGAACTCCAACGGTCTTCTATTAGAATATGCCCAACTCTTCTGTCTGTCCTGTGCTGCACGAAGGTGCTCTTGGATGGTCCTGATCTTGTCCACTGCCTGTACTATCACATCTGGCCCCAAATGCCTTCTCTCACCAACTCATCCCAACACAATGGTGATCTGCATCTCCTGTCGTAAACGGCTTCGAATGGAGCCATCTTGATGCTCGCCTGTTAGCTGTTATTGTAGGAAAACTCTGCCAAATGTATATGGTCTTCCCACGATCCCTTAAAGTCTATCATACAAGCCCTCAACATGTCTTTTAGGATCTGAATGGTCCGTTCGGACTGTCTGTCTGTCTCTGGATGATAAGATGTGTTAAACTTCAAACGGGTCCCCAGACTCTCTTGAAGGCTCTCCCAGAAGCGAGATCTGAACCTCGTGTCCCTGTCCGACACGATACTCACTAGAACTCCATGCAGTCGAAAAATCTCTTTCATGTACTTATCTGCCAGAAGCTCCGTAGATTGCCCCACTCTGAAGTGTATGAAATGTGCTGACTTAGTGAGACGGTCAACAACTACCCATACAGCATTGTTCCCCTTTGGACTGCGGGGTAGAGCGGTGACAAAATCCATAGTAACATGCTCCCACTTCCATTCTGGTATTGGCAAAGGCTGTAGTAATCCAGCTGGTCTCTGATGTTCAGCCTTCACTTACTGACACACTAGACACTTCGCCACATATTGTGCGATCTCTCTTTTCATCACATTCCACCAGAAATGTTGCTTCAGATCCTGATACATCTTAGTTCCTCCAGGGTGTATAGAGTAAGCTGAGCTATAGGCCTTAGCTAAGATTTTCTGTCTAATCTCCCCCTAAGGAACACAAATTCTGCCCCTGAAATAGAGTGCACCATCAGGATGTATGCAAACATCTGACCTCCGCCCCGCTTCCACTTGCTCTCTGAACTTCAGCAATCTGGGATCTTCTCTCTGAGCTTCTCTGATCTCCTCTATCAATGTCGGCTGGATCTGAAATGTCATCAACTGCACGGATCCACTGGCCCTCTGAATCACCATCAAATCTAGCCGCCTCATCTCCTTGAGTAGCTCCTCTTGCTGAGTGAGCAACATAACCATGTTGGCTCAGGTCTTCTACTCAGGACATTCGGCACAACATTAACCTTACCAGGATGGTACTACAGATCTATATCATAATCTGCCATTAACTCAAGCCATCGCCTCTGCCTCATATTCAACTCCTTCTGAGTGAAAATATACTTCAAGCTCTTGTGATTAGTGTAAATCAACACTCGGTCACCAAGCAGGTAATGCCTCCATATCTTCAACGCAAAAATCACAGCAGCCAGCTCTATATCATGCGTTAGGTAATTCTTCTCATGAGGCCTTAATTGCCTGGATGCATAAGCCACCACATGTCCATGCTACATCAATACGCATCCAAGACCCTTCCCTGAGGCATCACTGTACACAACCATCCCTCCTATCCCTGAGGGTGTCTCCAAGATTGGAGCTGAAATCAACTTGTTCTTCAACTCCTCAAAAGCAGACACACACTCCTCAGTCCATATGTACTTCTCTCCCTTCCTGGTAAGCTTGGTCAAAGGAGCGGCAATCTTCGAGAAGTCCTGCACGAACCTCCGATAATATCCAGCTAATTCGATGAAGCTCCTGATCTCTGTCACGGACTTCGGGGTTGGCCAATCCTTCACCGCCTGAATCTTGCTGGGATCCACCAAGATTCCTTCCTTAGAAACAACATGGCCCAAGAAAGCTATACTCTTCAGCCAGAACTCATACTTACTAAGTTTGGCATGAAGCTGCTCAAGTCGGAGCGTCTGTAGCACAATCCTCAGATGCTCCGCATGCTCCTCTTCATTCTTGGAATAGACCAAAATATCATCAATGAACACCAATACAAACTTATCCAGATAGGGTGAGAAGATTCTATTCATCAAGTCCATAAATACTGCTGGGGCATTTGTCACTCCAAAGGGCATAACCAGGAACTCGTAATGACCACAGCGAGTCCTAAATGCCATCTTCTGGATATCCTCCTTCTTCACCTTCAACTGATGGTACCCTGACTGCATATCTAACTTCGAGAACACTTGGGCCCCATGAAGTTGATCAAAAAGATCATCAATTCTCGGCAAAGGGTACTTGTTCTTGATGGTGACTTTGTTCAACTCTCTGTAATCAATACACAACCTCTTTCCACCATCCTTGTTGCTTGCCAACAACACTGGTGCTCCCCAAGGTGAAGTACTAGGTCTAATCAGACCCTTGCTCGAATACTCCAGCAGCTGCTCCTTCAATATAGCCAATTCAGTTGGTGCCATCCGGTACGGTGCTTTAGAGATGGGAGTCGCTCCTGGAATAAGGTCAATAGAGAACTCCACAACTCCGTCAGGTGGAAGTCCTGATATCTCCTCAAATACATCGAGGAATTCATTCCACACTGACACCGTCTTCTTCTTGTCTTCTGCAGTGGCACAATCCAGTTGATCTTCCTTCCGGAGGGACTTGCGTTCTCCAAAGAACTGAAACTCCGGTTGTTTTGGAATCCTGAAGATCACCTTCTTGTTCCGACAATCGATCACCGCATGATACTTGCTGAGCCAAGTCATGCCTAGGATCACATCATACCCTCCAGTGTCCAGTATGAACATGTTGGCTTCCAACTTCCTACCACATAACTCCACATTGCACGCCTTGCAAATCTTGTTAGTAGTGATTACCCCATTCCCCGTACTAATTTCTCACTGGTCACCCATACATACTAGGGGTATAGAATGCAAAGCAGTAAATCTACTGGATATGAAGCAATGTGATGTACCAGAGTCAAAGAGTGATAAGACTGGAACTGAGTGGACAAAAATTGTACCTGCCACCACTTCTCCAGATGCCTCATCTTCCTTTGCTGTCAAGTTGTAGGCCTGGCCTCTCCCGCGGCCTACTCCGGTCCTGGGTCCCCTCTGAGCCTGACCCAGAGTCCGATGCTGGGGAGGAAGTGGAGCTCCTCTGCCTACTGGTCCTGGATTCCTCCTCACCGGTGGTGCTGATAATGCTGGGAGAGCTGCTCGAGCTGGAAGTACTGATGGTGCCACTCGTGCTGGTAGTGCTGGTGGTGCTGGAGCTGCATTCCAGGTCTTCTTAAATGGACACTCTCCCACCGAGTGGTTGCCGGATCCGCATGCCAAACACAGTCCATTGGCCATACGGCAGTTTCGCTGATTGTGTCCAGGCTTCTGACAATATCCACAAACAAGCTGCTGAGGAGGCTGAAATGGCCTCTTGCCTACTGGGGCACCAAAAGATCTGACTGGATTCCCTCTGTGCACCTGCTGGAATTGGCGCTTCATAGGCTTGTGCTGCAGCTCAACTATCCTCTTCTTCTCCAATCCCTGCTCCACATCACGGGCAATAGAAAGAACTTGAGAGTATGTCTTCAGCTGGTGGGGTATAAGTAACATCTGGATATCCACCCTCAGTCCTTGCTGGAACCTGCTAGCTCTCTTCTCCTCGTCGGCTACCATGTATGGTGCAAACTGATTAAGTCTTAAGAATTCAGCAGCATACTCATCCACCGATCGATTCCACTGCTGCAGCTTGATAAACTACTCCTCTATCTCCTTCTGAGCTGTTGCAGGGAAAAACCTCTCATAGAAGCCCTTCGAGAACTAGTCCCAAGAGATAGGCTTCTCCAGCCTCGCCTCTTCAGCTAGCCACCAGGTTCTCGCCACATCCTTCAGTTGGATCTTGGCCACTTCCACCTGGTTCTCACCAGGAATTCTGGCCGCCTTCAGAAGATCAGTCATGTCAATCAACCACTGCTCTGCATCCAGGGGCTTCTTAGTGCCCAAAAATTCTACTGGCTGTGATCTCCTGAAATCCGATATAGTACACGGCCTCTGCTCCCGGGGTGCAGTCAACAATCCTTATCACAAGAGCTCTGTCTACTACAGCTGGCTATTCATCATCCCCTGGAGTATCCTCATCATGTCGTTCTCCCCGTTCGGACCTTCACGGGAAGTGTCAGGACCGTTACATGTCCCCCGTCTCTCCATATTCGAGCTGACTGAAAAGTTAAAGGAATAAGGAACTGCATGAGATTTCGAAAATCAAGGGATGAATTTCAAGGAAAGAATAGATAACTTTGTACTTGTGATTGGAATGTATAACAAAGACTCGTGTGACTCAGTCGTAAATTAATCCAACATTAATTTGCAGACTGGCTGTACTGAAGGTGTGAGAGCCTAGGCTCTGATACCAACCTGTGGCGCCCCGATCCTGGCGGGTACGGGGATGCCACTGCGATGTACATACGCAGGGCGATGGTACTGTCACATATGTACGCTAAGCATTAATACAACACAATACATAGATCAGAGTGCGAAAATACGTGCTATTATACATTCCAATACAAAATAGTACAAGTACTTAGTCATCACAAATAGTGACATAATATTACATCAATATTACATCACTAGATAGTACAAAGGTAGACTGTACAAGGTACAAAAGATAATAACTCACGAGCTGGAAAGGGAATCTCGCGAGCGGGGAAAGACTGGACGAAGCTACGGCTGATCCGCCTGCTCCTCGAAGTAGGCCTGGTCCTCAGCTGATGGGTCCACCTCGGTCCAACCTATCAAATCTGAACATACAAATCCAGAGTTGTTAGTGGGCAACGCAGCGAGTGCAAGAAGAAGCCAAGTGGCAAGTATAAATAAAAGTAAGTGCATCAGGTCAAGTATAATGTATCAAAATCAATAAGCATGGAATAATCACAATTAATAGTGAATCATGAAATAAAGCAAGTGTAGCAGGTTAAATGTCATGTAATCAAATTAGCAAGCATGGAGTAACTACAATAAATGGCAAGTATGAACACGACAATAAAATTCATGTAGCATGAAGTCAATTATCAAGTTATTATTAAGACTCGTTCAATTTGTATGTTTCGTATATGACCGGTGCCATATACTTCCGCATACAAGCTGAGCGAGGTTGGTTATTGGAAATTGATGGGGAACGACGAACCATGTTTAGAATGGGTCCCGTGCATGCCCGGGACAATGGTTCAGGAGTATCCGGTACTGAGCCAGAACGTATCGCTAGGCACCGGGACTTACTATATGCCCGAAGGTCTTAGTATACGCCCGAACAGGAATAGAGTGTCACCGTTCCCCACAGGATATACCCAGGGGATTATAGCATACCCGGCAGGCAGGCAAGGGGGTAGGGGTGCCAGTACACCCCTCGAAAACGCCTGGTGGCCTCCAGGTCGAATCCAACAGGAATAGTTGTACAATATATGTGTGGCCACCATAAACACAGAAGCTATATCAATACCCATCAATTTCCCCCATCCCGGTGTAAGTTGTTTAAATATAATAGAGTCTCAAATAATAATGTTCACGGGGTATTCACAAAAGTCCAATATCCATGGTTATCCTATTACGGGGCTCAACAGGAGTATAATATCAGGAGTAATGTCAGGAGCCTCCCTTTTTCAGGGGTTCAAGTATACAGGAGTACAGGAATTCAGGAGTACCAAATATCTGGTAATAATAATATAATAACCATGTCAACTCCCCGTAAAAGTGATAGTCATAAATATGTCGTATAATACAGGTATCAGGGGTGGTAGTGTCCGGTCAAGGGTTACAATGTCAGGTCCAGGTATTTGTACCACATGAAAGCATATCATATACCGGGTGTTAGGGTCAGGTGTCAGGTATGACATAGATCAAGTATCGGGTCTATATATCGAGTGCTGGTGTAAATACCAAGTGCCGGAGTCATAAATAATATATCAAGTATAACATACCAAATGTCAGTGTAAATATTGAGTACCGGTGTAAATACCGAGTTCCCGGTATTATGTGTCAAATATAGCATGAAAGATATCGGTGTCAAATATAGCATGTTAAAACATCCACAAATCAATATCATGTTATAAATATAAGAGTAATTATTTTTAAATTAATAATAAGCACTCGCCTGAAATCGGGGTGAAATACCGGTTAAAAACCTAGGAAATCGGTGATCCGCACGAGCAATCCACTAGCCCATAGTTGTATATTAAAAGATATAATTATAAATATTTATATAAATATTAGAGAGGGAATGGGAGAGGAGAGAGAGAAGAGAGAGACAGTTGTAGGAAGGGGAGGGGGGAGAGAGAGAGAGAAAATGTGGTGTTTTTAGAAAAGAATTAGGATTTAAAAGGAGAGGGGTATTGGGTGTAAATATAGGGAGGTAATTTTAGGATGAGGGGATGGGTACTTTAGGAATGAGGGAAAAGTTAGTTTATTTAGGGAAAGAAATGAAAAGAAAGAAAGAAAGAATAAAAGAGAGAAAGAAGAAAGAAGGAAGGAAAGAAAGAAAAATGGAGGGAGAGGGGTGGCCGTCGGCCACTGCCGCGCTGCCGCCGCAGGCCAGGCGGCGGCGGCGGCGCCGCCGGGGGAGGGGAGGCAGCGCGCGGCCTAGGGGAGAGGTGGAGTGGAGTTGTGATGGTTGTGGTTGTTGTTGTATTGTTGGTGGAGTTGGTGATGGTGGTTGGTGGTGGTGGTTGTGGTGGTTATTGGTGGTGTTGGGGAGCTAGAGGAGGAGGATGAGGTGGTAATAGGGTGGTGGAAGTGGTGGAATTGATGAAGGTGTGGTGAATTTTGGAGGATGAAGGGAGGTGATGGAGGTGGGTTTTGGTGAAATTAGAGGTGGTGGGAGGTTGTTGGAGATTGAAGGAGGTGGTGGTGTGAAGAGGAAGAGTGGGAGAGTTGGTTGTCCGGCCTAGGAGTGGCCGGCGGCGGGGGTGGTGATGGTGGAGGCTGTGGCCAGTGAAGGGTGCGTGAGTTGGGTTGTTGGTTTTGGTTGAAGTATTGGAGGAGATGAATGGTTTTTGGATTTTTTTTGAAATGAAATGAAAAGGAAGTGGAGGTTTAATAGAGAAGGAGATAGGAATGAAATGATGAGTTAGGGGGGTGATAGGGCTGCAACAGCAGCCCTACTGCTGCAGGCGGCGGGCGGCGGGCGGCTGTGTATTAGTTGTGGGGGAAAATCAAAGTGAAGAAAAGAAAAAGAAAGAAAAGAAAGAAAATTAAAGAAAAGAAAAAAATAAGAAAATGATAGGTAGTAAAAAGTGCATATTTTTCAATACATTTACTATCACATTTTCATATTTATTCCTATAATTCTGTACATTTACTAATATTTTATTATTTATTGTGTGCAGGTCTTGAGAAATAAAAATAAAGGAATAAAAGCCCAAAAGAAGCCCAAAAAGCCCATGTCCAAGCCCAATGCAAAAGTTGCAATTACCAAATGTCAAAATTGCAATTACCAAGTGCAAAAGTTGCAAATACTAAAAGAAGAGGGAAGGGATGGACTTCTACTCAACCCTAATTGCTTGCAGAACAAGGCTAAAGATAAAAGGAGAAAAGTGCAAAGATAAAAATTCAAAAAATTCGGATTCAGACTGTACATATTTTAGTATTCAGATCATAACTTTTGCTACAGATATGAAAATATGATGATTTAAGATGCTCCAGAAAGAAGACTTGAATACCTACAACTCTTATGTTGATCAAACTTTCCAATTCAGTCAGCAGATAAGACATTTTCGGTGATCAACATGATAACAAGTTGCAGGACAGATTTGAACTTCTATGGATAAGTCAAAACAAGTTTGGAGATAAAAGAAGAATTCAAATTCAGAATATTTTGCTCCTCTTATCTTCATACGCTTCTTATCCTCTGGTTTTCTCCTATAAATACCCTGCATAGCAATAGAGGAAGGACAGATCTCAACAGTACAGCGAACTACAGAGCAAAAATCTAGGGTTTTTAGGCTAACTTGTAATTTAGGATAGGTTTTTATTTTCTTTTGTAATTTTTTTACTAAGAGGAGAGGATATTTTCATGGAGGAAGGAGACCAGCTTGTATTGAGGTGACATCGGTGTAAGTAGTCCTTTCTTTCATTGTTAATAAAATCAATTCGAAGTTTGTTTCTTTTTATCTATTATTCTTCTATTGTTGCTTTATTCTTGTTCTTCTATTTTTGGTTTATTTTCTCTGATGTCTTGCAAACCGTGAGAACTGGTCGCTTCAAGACTGCCTAGCCGAAGAAGTGCCCTTGATGGCCTATGGAGATGAACAAGCCTTCTCTTTAGTTTGTCTTTTCTTTTCGTAGTGTAGATTGCGAAGGTGGAAGATCCTATACGCCATACTTGAACGCCTTCCAAGACAAGGTAAGACGTTGCAACAGAGCAAAGGTAAGCAGGGCAGAAGAGGTAGGTATGTGTTTATAGTTTTTCTTTCTTTTATTTTTGTAGATTAAATCACCAACACTCCAACTCTTTCTTTCCCGACTCTTTGTAAATACCGCTACTATTTCTCCATCTTCTTAACCTACCGCTTTCTTTCTAACCTAACTTTTCCTTTTAATAACTCAAAAAAAGAAATTTTTAGAGAACTTACTTAAACGCTTCCATCGCTAGTCCCTCCCTGAGGATCACGACCCGTATAGCCATTGCTACAGCGGATTAGAATTGAGCACCTTGCACATATCTAATTCTTAAATCTGATATATTATATTTTGTGTGCAGGAAAATCTCAATCAGAAAAAAAGAAAATAAAATAGTTTAAAATTTTTATTATTAACTAATTTATTTATTATAATTTCTGGTAGTACAAAGTGGGGGAATAGAGAAGGAAAAATTAAGAAAAGAAATTGTCACCAAATAATATTATTATTTAAATGGGGCGAAAATTCGACCGTTTCAGAAACGTTCCAAAAAATTCTCAAAAATAGAAATATTATTTTAAGATACATGGTAAAATCGTATTCGAGAAATTCAATGTAATTTTCAAATTAAGAATCCTGAAACCTTCCAGCGATACCGGCCGACACCAGAATCGGTCAAATTTTGATAAATTTAGAAAAATCCCAAAAAATGTATTTAGATAGAAAATGAAATTCTAAGAAATAATGTGAAAGCCATTTTTAAAAAATTCAATTCCGTTTGAAAATTAAAAATCCGGGAATTAGTCAGCGATGCCGGCCAACACCGGTTTTGGAGATTTTGTAGAAAAATTCTGAAAAATTTCAGAAAATCATGAAAAATCAAAAATATTAGAAAACATTGTCTGAAATTGAAATCGGTCAAATCAGACTATCAGAAAGTCAAATCGGGCTACTGACTGGTACCGGGTCCCAGTCCGAGTCAGGGCTTACTCTAGGTCTGAGAATCCAGATCCGATACTCAATAAAATAAATAATCATAACCCATGAACACGTACAGGAAGAAAATTGAGCAATACGGTTGAAAAAATTTTGAGACACGTATCTGGGTACGTATCCCGGGTACGGGGTGCTACACCTGGGCACCTTTAAACAAACTTTCGTTGAAGCAGAGGCCAGCGTTGGGGTTGCCGACATATAAATTATCATAGCTGAACTGCCGATCAAAACAACTGGGCACGTAAGGCTCAATCGTACATGAATCTCCTTGCCGGAAGATCAGATATCCAGGCCAAATATTGATCAGCCACCAGAAGACTCCTGATGGCAGCCTCGTGAAGTCATTTGGACACGCAAGGTCGACAAACTTATCCCCGTAGGGCGCACCAGCAATCTCAGGGAAGCAACGATCGAGCTGATAGTTTAAAATGTTCAGAATAGATTTCTGAACAAAGAACATATAGTAGTGAGACCAACTTGAATTCTCCAGTTTCTGCACGAAGGGAACGAAACCTTCGGAAAGAGGCATCGCCGTCATCAGTGAAGGGCAGTGCATAACGTATATGGAAGCTCGATCCTGGGGTTAGGGGTCTTCACTCTCGGCCTTCCCTCCGAATTGACCACCAGCCTGCCCTCCGAATCTACAATGGCCTCCACTTGGCACAGGTTTTTAACCAGAGGCCGTAATTCAATCTGAATTCCGGCTATCATCGCTGGAAGGAGAGCGATAGAATTTCTGTAGGCAAGCAAGACTGTCGGGTACACCACATCGGTAATGATTACTTCATGCTGCAGCGTTGGCACCACACAACGTTTAAGCCATAGCATAAGGAAGCCCGCCAATAAAGCCCGGTCAGAAATGGGAACTCGGGCCTGGTGATGAAAACTTTCAAAAACCGTATCAAGTCTGAAAGTGTCCTCGTTCGACTCGGTGATGTAGGAGCTTGTAGAGGTATTAATCCTCTTAGTAATTTTCTCATCAGTGCAAGGGGCCAGAATAGTCACTAGGCTATCCTTCTCATTTATGCCATTGAACAGATAGCTCGTCCAAGACATCTGCTTGACACCCCTATTCCTCCAAGAGGATATCTGCCCATAGATGTGGAAGTAGCACAACACTTCCCAGTATGTCTCAAACACCTGAGGGTCCTCTTTCCTCAAGAGGTGAAGCTCCTCAGAAGCTGGGACGTATTCTTCATAAAGGGCATCTCCCATAACTAGCCCCGAGACTTCATATAGCTCATGAAGAGCAAGCCCCATCTCTCCAGCTGGAGTAAAAAATGTGCCCGTCAGAGGATTCTAATGCTCCAGAATGCCATAAAAATTGTGAGAACTCTGCGAGAGGCCATACTGTAAGGCCCTAACCGAATGGTATAACCCCACCTGTTGCAGCAAAGCCCCGAGCTCGACAAGAACAAATCCAACCATTCTACCCCCCACCATGATTTGTCGGTAGAATGGACCCACCCAAGCGGGCGAAAGTCAACGGGAAAATCACCCCTAACTTTCAAAAATTGATTGATGAAGGTGGCGCCAAGCTGAGGGGTTTCTCCTTTCGGATACTCAGACCTGACTAACCCGGGAAACAAACCGAAGACTTCTTTCCCATGGCCAGCAGAGTATACTTTTTTGACACCAATCTGCCGAGAGAAATGCCGGAGATAAACCGAGAAAGATCCCACTCCATCATACGATGAACGGACATATGTTGAAGATAGGACAAGGAATACATCCTCTCCATATTGGGAAGAAAGAACCTCTTGTCCCCTATCTGACGGAGCCACTTATAATCTCCGTCATGCAGAATCCTATCATCCTCGTTGATGGCGTCACCAAAGAAGAAAGCAGGCTTCCTTAATGGAGTGAGGGAATCCGTCTCGAAAAGCCCATCTGAGATAATCTCCCGAAGCGTCACCAAACTGGCCTTGGAGATCCTCTCCTTTCGCTCCTTTGACTTACCAGTAGTCACAGAAGCAGTCTTCTGAAGCACGAAAGTCAGATTACGATCAGCGCCACCTACGTACCCAAAGTGGTACTTCTTGGACAAGGGGTTGGAAGAGTATCGCACTGCAATGAAGACAATACTTAGTCAGAATATGAAAGAAAATGGCTAGATGTTTGAAATTCAAACGCAGAAATTAATCCAAATGCGAAAATTAACAAAATTCGCGTCTAGTCTTAAAAATACGAGGCATGCATGGAACTCGCATTTCAAAATCTATAACTTAGAAATTTTCTAAGTGTCAGATTCAGACGCGAGAATCACTGAAACTTACGCCTGATCTTAAAGACGCGAGAATCATAGGAAGTCTACGTCTAAACCTCCCATACTTGGAAAAAATTCTGAGTATTGAGCTCAAAACGCAGGGCTCAACGAGGCCCGCGTTCAACAAACAGATACAGAGTCAAGTTGATGAAGCAAAGACGCGAGGTCGTCAAACCCGCGTCTTGCCTACCAATTCAAGAGCTGCGTCTGAAAATCAAACACGGGCATGAGCCTCGCGTTGGCGGTTCACATTCAAAAGAGACTTAAGAGTTAAGAGAACTATTTAAGCCTCTTCAATGGCGAAAATCAGATCATATGGTTTTACTACCTGAAATGGGGGCCTCCTGCGTGGAAGGACCGCCCATTTGATTCTCAGGAGCAGCAGCACTTGAGGACGAAGCAACATGCTTGACTTTTGGTGCCATTGCAATCGTGAAAACGGTGTTGAAGACGATGAAAATGGAAAAAGCTTTAAGCTTTACTTAACTCTCGATAAAAAGCTCAGCGAAGAAGAAGAAGAGTTTAATGATGACTCTTGAAAGACTGTTGTCTTTTATAGGCACAGTGATCCGCAGAGATACGCGGCGCATGTCTCGAGGCCTAATCCCCGCCTGACGCGAGGCATGCGTCTTAAATGCGACACGGACTTTGCGTATCAAAGGAAGGATGTCCCCTCAACACCACCGGACACGTGGCAACACGTCTAAAATGCGGGACTCGCGTTTAACAAAAACCGCGTCCCTCCAAAGGTCGCATCTCTTTAGCAAGACTAGAGCTGCGTTTAGTCAACAGGGTGAAAGCTGTGTCTTCATTTCAAAGATCGCGTCCCTTCAGAAGCCGCGTTTCTTCAGTAAATTAATAGATGCATCCCGACTCCGAGTGAGGACTGCGTCTCTAGAGCAACATAACCCCTGCGTCTACAAGACTTGCATTCAGTCTTTACTTCTGCAATCAGTTCAACAGTACACTGGCGCAAGCAGACGACTATTTACCCCTGCTTCAACAATACACCAACAACCAGCTCAGAGCACTGAAGAGGTCTGAACTGCGTATCTAGACACTCACCATGATCATCTCTAGTGGCTTCAAAGGGTTTTATAATACACTCACGAAAACCACATTCCAGACAAGATCAAGCCCAGGGCATCTCAAATGATTGTCAGTCCAATCATGAGAAGCATGAATTCAATTAGAGTCCAAAGTATTTTGAAATCTGTCCTAGTCAACCGCGGAATATCGAAAACTTTGGAGGGGGTTATGTATGCTGTCTAAAAATCACTGAAGACAAGACATCAAAAAGCAGAGTTCAAACTCCAGACGCAAGGCTAATCATCGCCACTAGCGTAGCACCAAGACGCGAAGATTGAAACCCGCGTCTCAACATCACTGCAATGACCAAGACGCGGAGTATGAAAGCCTCATCTCAACATCACTGCAATTCCAAGACGCAAAGCCCAAAACCCGCGTCTCAGGTGAAGCTTGACACAAAATTTGAAGCTCGCGTTTCTCAAGCATCACCTCAATGGCAAAACGCGAGGCCCAAAGCCCGCGTCTCGATTATAACTTCCCTCATTACTGGGTCAATTACTGCTCACATAATGAGAGAGTTAACCCTTATTATGGAGTGTTTTAGGGGACACTTTTACCCCCTGAAGCCTCTATAAATAGCCCAGTTTGCTATGGTCGATGGGTCGAGAAAAAAGGCTGGTCAGAAGAACTTCAGTTGCAAATCCCGGAGAAATCAGAATCTCTAGCTGAGGGATACAAAGGAGAAAAACTCTTCTAACAACTTACTGAGTTCAAGTTAGTTCTTACCTCAAGTCTCTTTGAGATTTTATTAGACAGGAGCTGTGCTACTCCGTCTATAATCCGAAAAGAAGATTTCCCAGAAGATAGTGACGTTCACCCGGTCAACGGAAAACAAGATTTACTTTTCATCGCTACATCAAGAACCCGGCATTAAACAAAGGGGAGATCTGAATTTGAATATCTTCCCTCTCTTGTAATCGGATTATTGATCCGTTATAATTTTTTTTACAATCAAATAAAGAATTTTACGCGCCTTCAAATTTTCCACCAAACAATGTGTGTATGTGAACTTGGGTATATCAACACTATCTACCTTTACACAAGATCTAAACATACTAAACTAAACACAAACCGAAGTCTTCTTGTCTCCAAGCCGACTCAATCCAAACACGATCCAACGAGCTTAACTCCAACCGAGTACTAGATGCGATCTTGACGCTCGAGCTCTTGAATCAACATGTGAAAACTTCAAAACTCTTTTGTTGAAGCAAAACACCTACTAATATCTTGATCAATCACTGAAACTATTTAAACACAAGATTATTAGTAAACTATAACTACATGAGTTAATCATCATCAAAATTAGAGTGAAGGGCCTCTGGGCCAACAATATCCCCCTTTTGATGATGACAAAACTCATGAAGTTATATATGCATGGATTAAAGTTAAGCTTCATAAAAGCTTCCCATTAACTCATGCATAGCAATAAACAATAAAGATATTCAATGAATGAATAAATCAAATAACACATATTTGCATAAATGAAGAATAAAACAAAACATATATGCTCTGATACTAATTGAAAAATAAACATGCATATAAATGACATAAACATGCATATATAAAACTCTCAAAATTCTTCTCCCCTTTTGTATAAAACAAGAAAATTAAATAATCATGCATATATAAAACTCCAATTCCTCTCCCCCTTTTTGTCAAATCATCAACAAAAAGGGGCATAAATAAACTCAAAAAAAAATTTCTCCCTTTTTGTTAATCAAACAAAAAGAATGTATATGCGATATACATTCATGAAGAAGAGAGACGTAAAGTTAACTCCCTCTGTATACATGCATTACATGAAAAAGAGATGACTAAACCCTAATCACATAACGCATAATATACAATGTGTAAAAGGAGATGTGAGGCTCTCTCTACACACGTGTAAGACATAGAGAAGAGCGGTCAAGCTCCTCAATATGAGATACACTCAACATGAATTTATACATAGAGAAGATGTTAAGCTTCCCTTGCATATAAGCAATACATATCAAAACATTATGATACCAATTGAAAAATATATCAATTTATGATGAAGCTATACATCGAAACAGTATGATACCAATTTATGATACCAATTGAAAATAAATAAAATATTTTTTAAGATACCAATTGAAAGTAAACAAAATTTTTAAGATGCTAAAAGATACAAATTGAAAATATCTTGATACCAATTTAAAATGTCTTGTAAATCTTTGATACCAATAAAAATGAAGCATTGTATGTTTTTAATACCAATAGAAATATATATATATTGAAAATCTTGATAGCAATTGAAAGTAAAAACCAAATTGTTATAGGTAAACATAACTCATATCAATATAGATACCAATTTAAAATGAAACATGATACCAATATTGAAAATGTTAGCATATACCATAACAAAGTATTTTTCATCATAAAGAATGGGAGTAAGATACCAATTGAAACTAAAATTTATTGAAAGATACCAATTGAAAGATAAAATATAAATTTTCTCCGCCTTTATAAAATATCAATAAAAATAATGCATAAGCTTGTATAAGATACCAATTAAAAAATAATTGACATTAAGGAGTAAAGCAAACTTAGCATAAATATAATTTGTGCTTTAAGATGTAAAGATATAGTAAGCACAATCAAATCACATATATATGTATGAAAAGAAAAATACCAATCGAAATTGATACTATTTGAAGTTTGAAGCATATATATATAGAAAAACACAAATGAGTATACAAACATGAAAATATCAATTGTGATACCAATTGAAAATATAATGAGGATCAAATGTAAAACTTATAATACCTCCCTTTCATGCACATGTTAAAAGATATTCAATTTGAGCATACAAGGCATGGTCACCCATCCAACTGCTCTTCGAAGGAAGGGGTTTTCAAAAATAGGATTTGAAAATAATTTTAATATAATTGAAAACTCTTCCAAAAATGAGGAGATACGCAACTAGTTTTATGATAATCTTGAAAACTAGTACGAAATCCTTCAAGTAAGGAATAAAATAAGAATATATCCATGAAAACATGAAAATCACACAATCATCAACACTCAATTAGCAATAAAGCTCATATAAGCTCATGAAAATAAAACATGAATAAACATCAAACATAGAGTGTAAAAAGTCATGTAATCAATAAAATCATGGAAATAGGGCATTTAAGCTCAATGAAGTTCCTTAAAAAAACATAAAAGAAATTAATCAAAACAATACTGACTTCAGGGCATATGTATGTTTTGTCTAAACTAGAAGTATACATACATATCCCAAACATAATTGAGTCTGTAATAGAATTTGCATGAAGGCAAGTGACTCAAGGGTATACAAGTATATCTTAAAGTTTTAAAACAAAATTAACATATACATGAAACTAAACACATTATCATGAAAATATACATTTCAAAGAATAGGGAATACAAGTTGAAATGCAAGAAATATCAAAACTAGGCTATACTAGTACATCTAATGGGTACAAATGAGCAATTAGGCACAAACATACAAGAATCAAATGTGACTCATTAGTTGTACAAGTATATACACAAGTTTTAATGAAAACTACATCTAAAAAAGTAGTCAAAACCTGAAGCATAAAACAAAACAAAATCAATATGATCATTATGTAAATGTACATGTTTTAGAGTTATGATATACATAATAGTTAAACTATAGTGAGAACACAAAATATGGATTCATATGAACATGGGTGTATCTCAATTACTATACATGTAGGTCATAAGTCTAAATAACATGGCATTTAATAACAATCATGAAAAACTAAAAACATAATAAAAATCAATAATCTAAAAGCATGTAAATAAATAAGAAGTTAGAGATAGTTACCAAAACCATTAGGGCACATCTCTATATCTTCAAACCATGGTGGTCCTCCCACTAAACTTCCCTGAAAGTGATGTATCCAAAAGTGTTACCATATAGCTCAGAACGCATTCACCTCAAGGCACCAATACCTCTCACGTCATGTGAGAGCCCACACCTACTCAAATAAAATAAGAGTGGATTTTGGTACCCATACTCTATTGGGTCCATGGGAGTTAGCACCTTTCCTAAGCCAAACAAATTTATTTGCAAAATTTACATTATGTACTCTATCATAACAAAATTTTGCAAGGTGGCCCTTACATCCACAATGTGTATAAGTGTACACATGAGCATATTATCATGTGTGTGAACATGAGAAGCATGTATATGCCGTGTATGGTGTGCATGAACATGTGGTGCATGTTTCTTGCGAAACATGAATTCCAATTTCTTGTAATCCATAGCACATTGGCTTAAAGTGGAGCCCAAACAATCAACACTCTTCTTTAGCATAGTTATATCATTTTCAATAATAGAAGAAGATGTGGAGCATGCAATAGGCATACTAGAAGATGGAACATGGTAAACATGTGAATCTAAATCATTTTTTAAAGAAATATTTTTCTTAGAGACTAAATCCAATTCCTTTGAAATTAAAGCAATTTTATTTTTCAAAGTTTCATTTTCTTTTAAAACACAATCAAGTTTTGAAGACAAGGTTTTATTTTTCTTCAGAACATCATCATAATCATTTTTATTCTTTAAAAGTTCATTTTCCTTTAAAGTAAGGTCAAGTTAGGATTTCAGTGAGCCTCTTTCATTTGAAATCTCATCCTTCTCTTGCAAAATCAAGTCAAGTTTTGAACATAAATCCTTATTTTGTTTATTTAATTTAATACTTTTCTTTTTCAAAACTTGGTATTTTTCTAATAGGTTTTTACAAACAAAAGATAGTTCTTCATTTAATGCATCAGCATCAACATAATCATCACCAGAAGAACTACCACTATCATCTAGTTGATTATCTGAGTTTACCTCAAGGGAGTCATTCCCTTGGACCATGCATCAAGTTTGTTCGGATTCATCCTCACTAGATTCCTTCTCCATAATGTTTGACGTTTGAAGCTTTGGAGAGGTCAAGGTGTTCTACACTGCAAAGGCGGAATCAAAATGAGAAACCATACATAAATATTCTTTGTTTAGAGTGCTCCTAAGTACCTCAAGGGCTTATGCATTGGCCTCTATATGCTTGCTATTACCAAGATAAGATTTCTTGATAACGGTAAGGTAAACATGCATTCCTAGGGTTTTTAGGTACATACTCATCTTAAGCTTTCATACATCGATGTTAGAAACATCAAACGTAGGAGGGGTCATAAAGTCCATGAGTGTGTGTAAGCAAACAAGTGTGCAAATACAAATCTAGATTAGCTAACCAAGATCTCACTCCTCGGTGGTTAAATCTAATATCAGGAGCGTAGGCTCTGATGCCAATTGAAAGTACACCTAGAGGGGGTGAATAGATGTATGGCTAATCTAATGACAAATGATGCAGAATTAAAACAAATTGCAACACACTTAGTGTAACCAAAGAGTGTAGCCGAATTCCCGGTGAAGGGCTCTGGACTATCTCCTCTAAATTCCTCTAAATAAGAGTTGAGGTACCATGTAAAGCTCTCTTGGTTCAACACAAATGAGGCACACAAACAATACCAAACATATAAGTATGATATGAACAATATGAAATAATGCAAGGCACAATATAAGAGAGAGAGCTAAGAGATAGTGGATCAATCGCAAACAACAAGATATGTTTCGAGGTTCAAGCCACTACTCTATGGCCCCTCCTTCTCACAGAAAGATTTCCACTATATCATCCACACAGGACTTCCCACATAGGGAACCTCCACTGAGGATTTGGGTAATACAAAACTAGGAGTACACAACTCCTCTCTCCAACAAACACAACCTCTACACAAGAGACAAGGCACAACAACAATCACCTCTACACTTAGAGGGATGGGTACTTAGCCAAATAACAATCACCTCTCACTAGAGGGATAGGCACAAAGTCAAAACAATCACAATCACCTCTACACTTAGAGGGATACTAACACAACCTCCACAATCACCTCTACACAAGAGGGATAGCAACAAACCCAATTGCACAACCTCCTCTACACTTAGAGGGAAAGGCACAAAGTCAAAACAAAAGAAAGGGTTACAACTCTTGGTGGTCTCACTGAACCACAAATCAATTTTCTCACTAAAAACAAGATCCTAATAGATAGGATAGATAGATAGCTCAAGTGTAAGAAAATAAAGTATTTGGAATAAAGAAAAACACTTAGGAAAATCTCCAAATAAATATTGAAATCAAGACTAAAAACCAATTCCCAAAAGACTCACTTTTCTTTGAATTTTCCAACACTTTAAAAACAAAAAAAATAAATTTTTAACTACAAAAACTCTTGCTGAAAAACTCTTGAAAGATGAGAAAAATTCTCTTCTCAAATCTTAGTGAAATCAGTTAAGGAGGGGGCTATTTATAACCCTCCAAAAAATCTGCCCGTTGGCAGCCAGGAAAGGGCAGAAATGCCCTTCCGATCAACCGCCCGTCGACCGGCCAAGGTCATTTTTATGATCGCTGTGCCTCTGGTCGACCGCCCGGTCGACCGGCGCTCACCCAAGAATGGGGTGCTTTCAGTCAGTCGACTGCGCGGTCGACCGGCCGAATTGGCTGGCCATGTGCACATCCTCGTGCACATCGGTCGACCGTGCCGGTCGACCGACCACTGGTCCGGTCGACCGCCAGTCAATCTGGCTGGGTTTTTATAGGGATTAAAAAATTATTTTTTTAACTTCAATTAAATCCTATAAAATCACATAAATTTCACAAAAATAAGTTCTTATAAGATCTTTGAGGTACAAATATGTGTGACAAAAATTCAACACATATTATAAACTATTTGAACCATTTTTGTGATATTGAAATTTGGCTTAAACACAATCTGTATTTTTCAAAACTTGAATTTTTGAAATAAAAACCTTTTTTCAAAACTCATATGGATACAAAAATAAGATATTGAAATAAATTTGAAGCATCTTGTATATGAATAGAATCCAATATACATGTGAGATATTATATCTATATTTTTGATATGAAATCTAAAACCGGTTAAACCAAAAATCAAAACCAATAAACTTTAAAACTTGTGTGTGTATGTGAACTTGAGCATATCAATACTATCTACCTTTACACAAGATCTAAACATACTAAACTAAACAAAAACCGAAGTCTTCTAATCTCCAAGCCGACTCGATCCAAACACGATCCAACGAGCTTGACTCCAACCGAGTACTAGATGTGATCTTGACGCTCGAGCTCTTGAATCAACATGTGAAAGCTATAAAACTCTTTTGTTGAAGCTAAACACCTACTAATGTCTTGGTCAATCACTGAAACTATTTAAACACAAGATTATTAGTAAACTATAACTACATGAGTTAATCATCATCAAAACTAGAGTGAAGGGCCTCTGGGCCAACATAAAGACCATATGCAAATTACTCTTCCTCTCTCGAAATCGCTCTATAAGTTGACGAAGCAAATGAATAGCCTCTGTCGTCGATCGCCCCGGCATGAATCCAAACTGGTTCTCTGATATTGTAATAGTTTGTCTTAACCTGTGTTCAATTACCCTTCCCAAAGCTTCAAGGTATGACACATGAGTTTTATTCTACGATAGTTTGAACAACTCTGGATATCACCTTTGTTCTCAAGAGAGGTACTAAGGTACTCTTCCTCTACTCATTTGGTATTTTTTTACTTAGTCAGATCTTGTTAAAGAGATTTGTCAGTCATCTCACGCCCACCTCTCCTAAGCATCTCCATGCCTCAATAGGAATTCCATCTTGGGCAACAGTTTTCCTTGACTTCATCCTCTTAAAAGCCTCTTTAACTTCAGATTCGCTAATTCTGCGCATATAATTATGGTTCATATCCTGGCACTGAATGATAAGGTCATCCAAGTCTTGAGTAGAACTACCATTGAACAATTTGTCAAAATACTCTCTCCATCTTCCTTTGATTTCTTCATCTTGAACTAAAACCTTCTGATCCTCATTTTTGACACACCTCACAGTACATAACTCTCTATTCTTTATCTCTCTTATTTGAGCATTTCTATATATATCATTTTCAACCTCTTTTGTGTCCAACTTCTCATACACTTCTCATACAGCTCGTCCATGACTCTGACTTTTGTAAATGTCATCGAGTGTAGACGTCATTCAGACCGGTTGAAGTGCTACTCGGGAGCTTGTCTTTTTGGAGTGTCAACACGACTATGGTAGCAGTCCTCACAAAACACTACGATTATGGTAGCAGTCCTCATAAAAAATATTGCGATCATAGTAGCAGTTCTCACAAAAAACACTAAAATCATGATAACGTTGCGATCAGGATCTGTCGCTGAGATTCAGCCACTTCGCCGTCAGTTGAGAGTCTCTCAGCTGGCGGCTGAGGCGTGTGTGTGTGTGTGTGTGTGTGTAGGGTAAGGTTACAATACACCTAAGCGTATCTAAGTTAAGTTACACACATCTCTTTTCACCACACAAAAAAATTTGCTTGGTGAGATTAAAAAAAATTAATGTGAGTGGTCCCCACAAGATATTTAAAAAAATATTTTTTTGCGTGGTGGCTAAAGGTGTGTGCAATTTAACTTAGTTACACTTATGTGTATTGTAACTATATATATATACATATATATATATATATATATATATATATATATATATATATATATATATATATATGGGTTACTGTACCTCAGCCGGCAGGCTGAGAGAGTTTCTCAGCCGGCAGGACGTGGCAACATCATAGCCACATACCTGTCATAAATTTTGGCGGACAAAAAGATGAAAAATCCCGCCTAATTTAATGTCAATCATGTCAACATTGTATCTTCCAAAAATACCCTCTGTCACATCTTTTTACCTTATGTAAAAAAGTTGCCTTTCAAAAAAAATTTCAGCTCTAAAATTTCACTCGATCATTTTGTTTAAAAAATTTTGTTTAAAAATTATAAATTTACAGACCTGGTCGCAGTGTCGAACCGGGTCACAGTTTTTTACATTTGTATTGTAGATGACTGCGACCTTGGTCGCTGTGTCATCCCGGGTCGCAGTTTTTTTTACATTTGTATTGTAGATGACTGCGACCTTGGTCGCTGTGTCGTCCCGGGTCGCAGTTGTTTCAATATTCGTTGTAATGTCATACGACCATGGTCGCAGTGTATTTAACGTCATCTGTTTTTTAATTTCCCTAGTCGCAGTTTGTTATGTTTGCAGTGTACACTGTAGATGACTGCGACCTTGGTCGCAGTGTCGAAACGGGTCGCAGTTTTTTACATTTGTATTGTAGATGACTGCGACCTTGGTCGCGGTGTCGAAACGGGTCGCAGTTTTTTACATTTGTATTGTAGATCACTGCGACCTTAGTCGCAGTGTCGAAACGGGTCGCAGTTTTTTACATTTGTATTTTAGATGACTGCGACCTTGGTCGCTGTGTCGTCTCGGGTCGCAGTTTTTTTACATTTGTATTGTAGATGACTGCGACCTTGGTGGCAGTGTTTTAAAAATTATTTGTTTTTTATTCTCTTATAATTTTTAAATAATCATTGGTCTAAATTTTTTTTATTTTTCTAAATCTGACAAAGAGCGGTCAAAAAATTGTCTTGTGAGGAAATAATAATAAAAAATAACGAAAGTTACCAAAAGAGTAGCTTTTCATAAGGGATATTTAGTAATTTAACTTCTTCCTATAAGCGGGCCGCAATTTACTGGGGTGACAAATTGAGCCACGTCACCGCAAGCTGAGAGAGTTCTCTCAGCTGCAGGCTGATATACATTTTTCTCATATATATATATATATATATATATATATATATATATATAGAGAGAGAGAGAGAGAGAGAGAGAGAGAGATTTTCCGCTACGAACTGGGTGCACCAATAACAATTATGAACTTGTTCCTAGGCAAATAGACCTGATGGTGAGGATGCTCTTTATTAAACCGAGCCGGTTTGAAACCAAAAACAAAAAAACAAAAAAAAAAAAGAGTAATCAGTCATCAAATCACCTCTCACTTTAGCAAAGAGTAATCACTAATCAGTCATCCACTTTCTGCTGACAAGGTTTATTTCTTTTGTAATCCTAAATTCCAAAATTTTCCATTGTTATATTGAGTTAGAATGACAAATTTAAGTTTGTTAAAAAATTCCTTTTTGTAGCTTGAACTAATTTATTTAAAGACAATCCTTGAAGCAAATTGAAAAAAGGAGCTTAAAGAATGGATTAGACAAATTTCTCGATTTAGGTTAATTAAAAATCTGTCTTTTATGTTATCTTTGAATTGAATAAAAAGTAGCATTGATCCATTTCAATCTCTGACATTCATATGTGGAGGTCTTAAACTTGTTCTTAAGTTGTCATACTATGGTATCAAAGTATTTAGCTAAAATGGCACTGTTTTATACCTTGTTTAGAAGGTGAATCCAATTAATTATGATAAAGTTCAGTTTTGAGATGATTATATATATTCTTTTTTTATTCTATAAATTTGTTTGCTTTTTTGAGGAGATCTAAAACATTCTTCTTAAGTTACTTTATTAAGTTTTCTTTATATATTTTTGACCTAATATATTTTCTTGTTGATTTTAATAGATATAAAAAGTCAAGAAGAATGTTTGGAAATTGCTAATCAACCTAGCATTGATGAAAGTGACTATTTTGCGCCAAGAGTTCATGAGAATCAGAAACCATAATTAGGAATGATTTTTAACACTCTTAAAGAGGCAAAAGTTTTTATCATGAATATGTTAAGCTTAAAGGTTTGATAATCGTATAGTAGTTCCACAAAGTTTAAGGATGAAATATTAACCACCAAAGCTTATATTTGTTCAAAAGAAGGGAAATAAAAGAGCAATTCAAGGGGAGTAAGATGGTGCGGCATCATGAGAACAAATTGCAAGGCATTAGTTTGTTTGAAATTGGATAAAAAAAGTAGTATTTGAAAAATGCATAATTTTGTGAAAATTCATGGCCACAACTTTACCTCACCAAGAAGGCAAAATTTGTTGCGGAAAAAATACAAGCTCTCAAATGCTGAAAAAGTAATGATAAAGCAATTTAAAGATGCGAATATACCTATTAATAAGCAAATAATTTTCTTTGAAACACTAGAGGAGATTTCGAGTTGGAAGGATGAATTATGAATATTTTGGAGATGTAATTTTTTTTATGTGGATACATAATACAAACCAATATGGTCTGGTATTTCTCCCTTTTGTTGGATTAAATTATCATTATTAATAATCAATTTTCTTGGGATGCGGTTTCATTCCAAATGAAGAAGTAAAATATTTTGTATGGATATATGAGAGATGGTTGGAAGTAATGGGACATCTTTCTTTTGGTATTGTCTCGGATCAAGATCTTGGGATATGTAGTGCAATCAGAAGTATTTTCCCTCAAATTCGTCGTAGATATTGTGTTTGTCATGTTTTAGACAAGGTACCAAACAAGCTGGTGCATGGGCATTTAGAAAAGAATTTATTGATCTTTTTATGGACAATATTTGAAATTCCGATAATCTTATTGAGTTTGATGCACGGTAGGATGCAATCTTTGAGGTAAATAGCTTATATAATCATAAATGGTTGATGAAAATTTTCCTCATTCATGAGAAATGAGCTTTCATTTATTATAAACAATATTTTTGGGCTAGAATGCCTTGTAGGCATCTCTTTCATTTCTTAAATACACCAATCATGACGAATTGTTAAAGCAATATATTGTAAGGAGATGAATCGAGATGTGAAAAGAAGAGTCATTGTGAAAAAAGATGAGAGCATCACTAGAGATGACAGTAAAATAAATTTTACTTCTCATTTTAGTGAGTTTACTTATTTAGCAAGTCAAGTAGTAAGTCGAGGACTAGTTTCAAATGATGCATATCAACTGGCAAGTGAAGACAAGCGTGAACCTATTAAAAACTTATTCTTTTGGCACTTAATGATGGTGGAAAAAGTGAAAAGCAATTGGAAAGAAATGGTAATGAATGTGTATTAATTTTATTATTTTAAGGAGCTATTTGGATGATCATAATTAGAACTACATATAATTCCAACTAAAAAAATAACAACTCAATTATTTCTTTTGATGAAGTTGGTGCTACTTGTTCCAACTAAAATAATTAGAGCTATAATTTAGCTTTTTTTTTTTTTTTTTTCTTTTTATAGTTGGAACAACAATCAAATTAGTTGTAGATCCAACTAAATAGTTGAGCTAAAATAAAGGAAACTAAAAGAAGGTGCCACATTTGCTCTTATTGATAATTTATATACAATACAAATTCATCATGCAGTAAATCAAATAATCGTTTTTTATTTCCTGTTTATTGGAACAATAATTGTAGATTGTTACACCAATCAGATAACTTGAGGCTCAAAATGTATAAATATCAACTACATTTATTTAGTTAGAGTCATATTATACCTTCAACTACGTCAAACCAAACAAGCTCCTAATGAGTTGTAACCCAACAACCTCTTAATGAGTTTGTTGCTAAGGAAGCAAATGGATGTGGATTATCCGTGAATATCCGCCATCCACCTGGATTCGGATGTAGATACGGATATTGGTGTTGCAGATACGAATACGAATGCATATAGCTATTTAAATTGCGAATACGAATATCCGCATATTTAGTAATAATGTACATATAATATATACTATATATTAAGTATTGTATCTAAGTTTTAAGATCTTAAGTTCTGTTTATAGCCTAAGTTATATCTCAGTTCTCACTTCTCACGGATCTCACCCGACCCCTCTCTCTCTCTCTCTCACTCACACACACTCCCTCAACCCATCATCGATGGTGCCCCCTGTATGTTAATTAATTTCATTATTTGCTTCAAAAAAATTTAATTTGATTATTTATATAAATTTTCCATGACTATTTCTCTTGCTAGGTTGGTAGGAGAATTTCAATTCATCCGACTCTCACATATCCAATTCGTATCCGTATCCGATTAGCTATTGTCCAATTCATATCTGATATCTAATTTTGACAAATACAAATCAGTTTTCACATTGCATCTGTATCTGAATGTTGGAAGCGGTATAGATATATTAAAAACAATATTCAATCTGTTTGCACCTTCTGTCTTTTTCTCCTCTTTCTTTTAAGCACTTAAAGTTTTGTATTACCTTTGTCTGAAAATAGTAGCGTGTATTTTAATCACTTTGACTCTCAATGCTATTTTTATCATTCACAATATTATTTTTATTATTTTCAATCTATTTTAACTATTTATCAAAATCGATCAAAAACACAAGTAATAGAAACGAGAGAATATTAGTTTTGTGCGTCAGGGTCATATTTGTGAATAAAAAATTGAGGATACTAATTCCACTCACCACATCGCATTATCTGCACGGAGGATCACACTTTTGCTTCATCCCCCATTCGACATTTTTATAGCAAGCGTCCACCGTGCGATCTCACGCCTCCACCACCGATGTGGGAGTAAAATATCAGTCTGAACCTCACATACCAGTCCAGGACGACTTCAACTTTGGATTGGGTCTCTGACTCTGTCAGTGGACACACCACAAACTCTATCGATCAACCTTGAGGGGGGATAAAACTAGAAGCAAGCTAATGTGACCTGACTTCTCATCTACCAAATCTTACACCTATGTATCTATTGCCAAAATGCTATTGGTTTGTTGATTTCCCCATTGCCCTACTCCCAAACCATTACAGGTTTCACTGTCACCTGATTTTAATTATTAAACATGTAAAGCCTCCTTTTTAACCATCTCGCCGAAACACCAAAAAAAAAAAAAAAGGAGTAATGCTAATTGGATCAATAGTTTCACGTTTTCATGGACATTTATGCTATTGATTGTAGGGGTGAGCAGAGTTCAGTTATAACCGAAATAACCGACCAAAAACCGAAACCCGAACCCGAACCGAACCGAAACGCTCTAATTCGGTCGGGTTTCGGTTTTGTGTTCCAAAACCCGAATAGACCGAACCGAACCGAATTTCTCACCCTATATATTAATCTACTCAAATTCAATTTAGTGAATCATATAGTTCATAATAAAAACTGGTGGAAGCTTATCTCATTAGTTTTAGTAATACCATCTTTTTGATGTTGAATATGTGAAAGCAATATTAAGTACACCATCACAATTGAGAATAATATTTATATTAATATAGTTCTTTTTTTCATTCTTATCATTAAAAGTTAGTAATAATTATATGAGTTTTGATATAAGAGCTCAAATACGGTGTAAAAGTTTTAGAATATGAAATTTTCAATTCACATTAAGCTTAGAATCTTTTTCTTATTTCTAATTTGGGTAATAGATATTTGAGATTATAATATTAAAGGATGATAACATAATGGTGATTAAAAAATGTAAGAAATGATGACAATATATTGACCTAACCGAAAAAAACCGAAAAACCGAACCGAACTGAGTTGATTCGGTTCGGTTCGGTTACTAAGTCTAATCGGTTCGGTTCGGTTTTGCAAAAATTAGCAAAAACCGAACCGAACCGACCGATACTCACCCCTAATTGATTGTGCTCAATAACTAATCAATGCCACACGGCATAATATGTGGGCTAAGTATTTCTACTTAGCGGGAGCAATGAAAAAAATAAAAATAAACTATGGATATTCTAACTATGTCTTTGAAAAAGCAATTTCTTGTGTTAACTGAGCTGAACATGGGTTATTTGAATCGCTATAGTTTGGGTTATTTGGACCGCTATAGTTGGAACTATTTGTAGCTCTAAAACTCAATTGTTTGTTTTTATGCAATTGAAATGTCAAGTAATTCTAACTCCAATAGTTAGGGACACTTTTTAGGTTTTTTTCCAGTGTAGTTGAAACTATGACTAAATTGATTATAGTCCCCAATATAAGAGTTAAGTTATAGTAAACGAGAGTGCATCATCAGATTTTATTAACTGTTTTTATGTAATGCAATTTCATCATGCATTAAATCAAACAATTATTCTTTATTTCTTGTGGTTAGTTAGAAGTACAATTATGAGTTGTTAAACCAAACACATAACTTGATGTTCTAACTTCATGTAGTTAGAATAACAATTTTATGTAATTGGAGCTAGAGTGTAATTCTAATTGCATCAAACCAAACTGTGAGGATGCCACACAAAGTATCATTCAACAGCAATTTTCAGGCTGTGATCCTTGGAAGTTAGAAATGCAGTTTTTTTTCCTAGCACTGGTACTTGGTAGTGAGTAAAGTTTTCAGTCAGTATTTTCATAGAAATTTGAGATGCCACATGCGTGCAGCTTGGCTACTAAATTCTCCTCGCTCCTCCGCCGCTGCCGCCACCGGTCCGCCACCAAACCCGGCCCGCAAACCCACACCCAAATTCTCACCCACGGCCTCCTCATGGACCCCACTCTCCAAACCGACCTTATCCTCATGTACTCTCGCTGTTCTCGCCTCGACCTCGCCCGCAAAATGTTCGACCAAATGCCCCACCGAACCATGCACTCATGGAACATCCTCATCTCCTCCTACGTCCAAAGATCCCTCTACCACCAGGCCCTCTCTCTCTTCTCTGAGCTCCTTAGCTCAAATACCACCCCCGATCACTTCACTCTCCCGCCTCTCTTCAAAGCTTGCGCCGCAATGAAGTGCCTCTCCGATGGAACTGGGCTCCATTGTTGGGCCGTTAAGCTCTGCTTTGATGCCCATGTTGTTGTGATGACTTCCGTTCTTGATATGTATGTCAAGCTTGAATGCATGGTTGATGCCTGCAAAGTGTTTGTTGCCTTGCATGAGAAAGATGTTGTAGTTTGGAATTCGATGATCGCGGGCTTTGCAAGAGCTGGGTTGTTAGCCGAAGCAATGGATTTGTTCCGGAGATTACAATTTAAGGGTGGAGAGACGGATGCAATGGTGATTCCGAGTGTGTTGAGTATGTGTGCCAAGAGTGGAGAGTTGAGGAGGGGAAAGGAAGTTCATGGGAGAGTTATTCGGTGCTTTTCGTTTAGTTATGATGTAGTCGTTAATAACTCTATGATGGAAATGTATGCCAAGTGTGGGTGCCTCGATGATTCATACAAGGTCTTCTCGCTCATGGGAGCTCGACAACGAAATCTTGTAACTTGGTCTACTTTGATATCTTGCTTTGGAGTTCATGGCAAGGTGAAGGAGGCTTTAACCTTCTACAATGAGATGCTTGCACAAGGTTTTTGGCCAAATCCTATTACATTCATTTCGATTCTATCGAGTTGCAGCCACTCAGGCCTTGTGGATGAGGGCCGAGCACTGTTTGATTCAATGACCAGAGATTATGGCATAGAGCCCAGTGTCGAACACTATGCTTGCATGGTTGACCTCCTTGGCCGAGCAGGACAAATAAGGGAAGCATTGAGACTGATAGAAGATATGCCAATGGAGCCAGCAGCGAGTGTGTGGGGTGCATTGCTCAGTGCTTGTGCGATGCATCACAGCATTGAGGTTGCAGAGGTTGCCGCTCACAAGTTGTTTGAATTGGAGCCCAGGAATTCTAGCAATTATATCTCGCTCTGTGGTATATATGAGATGGTGGGAATGTGGGAGAATGCAGCTAAGATGAGAGCAAGGATGAGAGAATTGGGCATGATGAAGACACCAGGCTGCAGTTGGATCGATATGAGGGGAAGAATGTGCGCTTTCTTTCAAGGGGACGTTTGCTTCCCTTCTTCTGGGAAAGTTTGTGAGGTTTTAGATGGATTGTGCAGGATAATGGCAATGGAGAGCTCATGTGACATTGATCATGAAGTGGATGGGCTTGATGGTCCGTAAAATGTTTATTTCTCTTGATATATTGCACAATAAATTTTCTGAAGACTGGTACAAATTCATTGAATTATAAGAAATTTATTGAATTGTACGTTACTACATTTGATTTTGTTTAGTTGTGATAGAGATATATCCTTTGTGAAACCTGAAATAAAATTTTAAGGCTTGAAATCCTAAAAGTTTATGGGTCAAGAATAAATCCAATATGGACATAATTTCTAACAAATCCTAGCTGAAATTTTCCCGAACTCAACCCAATATCACGCGTGTGTTTTCCTTTTGTATATCTATGAATTCTGTAATAGCTGTAACAACAAAGATATGCAACCGCACTCCTTGTGCAAATACAAAGACATGAATCCAAAATCTGAGATATAAACTACACTTGGAAATGAATCTCAATGAAAATCAAATCAACATTTCAATTAACAGCTTTCAAAGAAATGACGAGCTTTATGACAATCATCAGCTAAATCAGCGTTTATTTCGTCTATTATTTTCCCTATCTGTCTGCAGAAAGAGAAGTAAATTGACCTACTACTAAAAATCATTCGTTGATCGATGGATGAGTTGTGTTGGGAAGTCTTCGACCATTTATGAAAGATCTGAAGAGAGTGAGAGCTCTGTCTGGCTGCGCGTAAGGCACCATGTGAGACGCACCTCTCACAGTCGCAAATGTCACCAGGTTGCCATACTCGGTTGCAAATCCACCAACCTTATATCGAAGCAGACACAGAGCAAGAGCATTAGACGACGATATGGAGCAAGGAACATACTTGTAAACGGTAAGTTCACAATTCAAGCATTATACCTGTCCTTTGTGGAACCAAGCACCATAAGGAACAGTTATTCCGAATTTAAGATCATGGGCTAGTTCCCGAACCAGTGTTCGAGAACCCAAGAGGGGAACTACTGAGTCTTGATCACCACTGTCAGCACAGGAAATTCTCAATTCGCATGGGCATGAAGCAGAGATTCAAACCAAAAAGATCAATGAAAATATTTACCTGAAAACCCAAACCGGTATCTTATGACTAATTATGTTCTTGAGCACGGGGAGCATGTTAATGTTTCCATCTGTATCGCTATAATTCAGAACGCTGCAACACAATATTGAAGCACATAAAAGCAATTTCAGATTACTTTGCTATGAATGTGATCTAACAAAATTATGTTTTCAGATAACATCAACAGAATTTAGCAGACATGGGGTACATAACAGTAATGGGGTATTGGAAAACTCACTTGCTGCACATGCTCCAATCGTAAGGCAATTTCGTTCTGTTGGCATGAAGAGCTTGTTGCACTCTCGGAAGATTGAAGTAGAAACGCCTCTCATAACTCATGCAAACATCAACTCCAACACTGATCTTCGTAGCCTGACATCATAAAAGCAATATGATCATTCGAATCCAATGAACTCTGAACTACAACCATAGACAAAGTTTTGATAGGAAAGTCACATACAAATTTCCGCAATCTCAGCTGCTGCTCCACTAGTGACGGATAGCATACATCAAGAAGCACATCGTAGTTGTCAATGTAATCTCCGACCACAGTGTTTGCTTTAGAAATTGCGTCAATGCAAGACTGGCTGACGTTGTGGGGAGAATTGAAGGTGTAGTCTTCAAAATCGCAATCGTTCATAATGGCGAGGCCAATCTCATCAGAAATCATACCATGTGACCAGAAGTACTCATAAGTTGCCGGAGTGTCCCTATCGAGCTTTAGGAGGGGGTTTCCAATCTGTTTGGGTGGTCGCAACAAGTGTTGTTATTACCAGAACCAACAAAGACAACAAATTTAAGGAATGCGAAAGCGGGTGAGTTACACTTACAGCAACTCCTTTGATGTTAAACTTGAAACCAGTTGAATGTGCATTGTGCTCCAGAAGAAGACTGGCCAACTGTGGTATGTAGTGCCCTGTAGCCAGTGTTTACGACGTTAACAAACTAAAAGAACTTTCATATAAATGCAGCGACAACGGGTAACTCAGACCTGCATAGCTTTCTCCACTCAAGAAAAAGTCCCTGGATTTGAATTCAGGGAATTTTTCAAACCATGCCATCAAGAACATGTGCATGTCATCGGCTTCAATGATTTAAAGAACAAAATATAGTCAGATAAATATCCAAACTGATATTAAGATCATATATATTGAAGAAAGAATTCCATGCAAAATTACCAGTCTTTTCATCTCCAGTGTTGTAATCAGAAGTAGTGTTTGAGTAAGACCATCCAACTCCAGCAGGGGATTCAACAAAAAGGAGATTTGATACTGTGGATAGTTGAAAAAATAAATTTAAGATAAAATCTATAATGAACTTTAACTATGTATGAAGTAAAAGAATAAAATGAAACCTTTATTCCATGATTTGTTGTTAATTCGAAGGCCACGACCATCGCCTCGGGGGAAAAATGGACCCAGTTCAGTGAAGGCTCCTCCTCCTATTGAAGAGCAACCAGGACCTAAACAACAAGATTATGGCTAGTTATTGAACCAAAGACAATATAGTCTTTGAAGAAGATGACAGATGAACTGATAAATTCTATCAGTGATCAAACACCACAATAACAGGAAAATTTACCATGATTACAGTAAACACGATAACAGGAAAAATTTATCATGATTACAATAAACTAGTTGACAGAATAGAACTGAAATTTATATACATCAAGAAGAAAAAAAAAATGATCCCCACTTTCAAATTAAAACAGATGAAGTAAATAGTGAAACAATCTTCTACCGCTATATAGCAAACATAGTCCAAATTAATTAAATGTGAAACAACTGAGCTTTTAATAGTAGATTGTCCATATTTTTCTTGTTCAACTGAAACAAAGCAAAACGATAATCTAAGATACAAGAAGATTCACAACAAACTTCTTCAACAATCACCATTATTAATAATTCCATTATGATTTTGCAAAATTACTCCATCATGATCATAATCCAAAATCCCAAGAACAAGTGTAGTGATAGATGATCTGAGAAATTCTACAGGTTAAACATAATATTCATTTTTGTAATTCGAATCGCATAAAAATCTTCACACCCACGGAGAAATTTTAAGCTCTACTTGTATATTTACAATTATTGAAAAAGAACCCATATATTAATTATAAAGCACTTGATTCTAATATTTAAACTTTAGTTTGAGTTGGCTAGTGAAACTTAAAGCATTCAATTTGGGTAAATCCAATGTAGCCATTACAATTTCAGCACTCATTAGAAAGCAATAAAATTTTATCAGCGAGAGTGATCTATCAATTACCAGCCAAGCCAGCCAGCCAGCCAATTTCAGAGCAAGATCAAGACATATGTATATCATCTACCTAGTTTCAACAATCCAATTTTCTTGGTAGCTCTAAAAAAAATGAACAAATATTAATAAACAGAGATGAATATGAGAATCTTTACAGAAGATTCCAATCGCAAGCGAGAGGGACACATGCCTGTAACTACTGCAGCAAAGCATGTCCCTGTTCCTCATGCGTCCAATCTCAAAAAAGTACCGATATAAAAAGACCAATACTTTACCCTTTTTTTCCCCAATACCAATAAAAACCCAGGTACAAATGAAAACAGATCTTGGCCAACACAGCAAAAAAACTCAAACAAAAAAAAAAATCCAACAAAATACAGACGTACCTCCATTGAGCCAGAGAGTGAGAGGTTTTCTATCAGCATCCCCCTCAGCCTCAACAAAGTAGTAGAAGAGGCTTCTCCCTGCTTTCTCATCAACATCAACATAGCCTGCGTACTGCCTGAACCCAACCTTGGGCTGGCCAGGCAAACCCACCACCAAATCCTCTGCTGGGTACCCTTCAACTTTGCCTCCCTTCATTGAAACCAACCCAGCCACCATTAAAACCAGAAATTTCAGCCAACCCATTATCAATTCCCCTCAAAAAACAATTCCCAATCTCTCTCTCTCTCTCTCTCTCTCTCTCTAGTCTTTTTCTCTTTAATGATGGGTTTTGAGAGAGGTGGAGCGGAGCTGAGAGATGGGAGCGCAGATATATATATATATATGCCTGTTAAGATACGGCACGTGAAGTCCGGCTGATTTAATCATTTTGGAAGCTAACCCTTTTCTGTTTATTTATCCATAACTCTAATTTATTCAAAAATTAAAAAAAAAAAAAGAATCTGATATCGGAGTTATCTAATAGATTCTGTTTATGAAATTTGACCAACTCAACCTCAAAATTACATAAATATGCAAGGCATATGTGCAAGTGAATTTTGGCATTTTCTTATGGGAAACATCTTCATTTGTTTGGTTTTATCTTGCTTTTCTTAGAACAAATATTAGTAAACATAGAAATATATTTTGGTGGCCATGCTTCTAAATTAATTTCTAGTATGAAATAAATGTTAAGAAAGAAAATATTTTACTTGAATTAACAGAAAATATCATTAGTTTGAGATTTGAAAATTAATTCCAATGTTCGAGATTAGGGAAGATATTTAAGATTGGGACTTTATTTTCAATAGAAAAGGATAGATATTTAGGATTGCGATTTGATACTATCCTAAAAGAATCGAGATTTGATTCTCAAAATAGTTTTTATTCAAGTATATAGAAAACTTTTAAAATTAAAGTTCAATAATTATATTTAGAGAAAATATGGAAAAAGATAAATTGTACAAACAGAATGGAAATTATAGGTAAAAAGATTATAAGGATCAAGAAATATGATCTCTATAGAAAGAGAAAAGAATGCGAAAAAAATTATATTTTAGGAATTGAATCAGTTTCCTATAATGCCGACGCGTTGGGCCCATTATTTTCTATTCATTTTAAATCTCTTATCTAATTTAATTTCTAATGTTGTCACAAAAACCATCAAATCAGCACATTCTACTTGGTACCTTTAAGTGTGAAGTACTACATAGATAATAATTTCAAAGTTAAGAATTTTCATTGTTTGCCTTTGATCTTCTTATTTCTCCATTTGGATATCTTTTGAGATGTTTTTTATATATAATTTTCTCTTATGGTGAGATTTTTTTTCCCTCCCTTTTATCTTCTTGAGTTAATGAATAAAGCCACAAACTTGAAAACCCCGTTCCAAGGCTACAAGTAGAAACAGAGGAGAGGGAGGGTTAGAAGACCAAGTTTGTTCATAGATTTGATACATTCTTATGGTATTTGTCAGATTATAGAAATTTATATGGAGCAATTTTATTTATAGTTGTAAGTTCCTTTTGGCTTACATAGATCTACATTTACATATTTGGATGCGTGTGTGTGGGGTTTTTGTACCTCAGTCGCCAGCTGAGAGAGTTTCTCAATCGGCAGGATGTCGCTGATTAATAGCCACGCAAATTTCTTTTTTTTGGCGAATAAAAGACAAAACATCCCGCTCATTTAATGCCTTCAGTCACTTTAAAACTGTGTTTGGCTAAAATACCCTCCCTTACAAAATTTTACTGTTTGCAAAACTGTTACTCCCCAAAATTTTACAGTTCTGAAATTTTAACTTCTACACTCCGAAAAAATTTAGTGACTTTGATTACTAAAATTTCCTAAATTTTTCGTGCAAAAATTTGTTTCGTTTAAAACAAAAGATCCGATCTACATGGCACTCAAGAAATCAACCGCAATAAAAAGTAAACGGGAAATTTTGAATAACCCTAATTTTTTAGGGGTCTGAAGCCCAATTTTTTTTGTTTTAATCGGATTCCGATTTTCATTCTTTTTACACAAATTTTCTTCTTTTTATGTAAGTTTGATTCAAAAGTGACTCTTGCCCTTAAATATTTTTAATCAGTTATGAATTTTAATTCAAAAGAAAAAAGTTATAACTGAATTGTTTTTGATAATAATATGTTTTTCCTAAATTTTTCATGAATATTTGGATTAAAAAATAATTAATTTATTTTAATTTAAAAGCTTGCGACCATAGTCACAATATAGGATAAAATTTGAAACTAAAATTTTTTCGCGGAAATTTCGCAGTTTTAGATGGAAGAAATAGGAAATAACGATCTAATTAGATGACTTAATTTTAAATTTTTATTTTTTTATAACACTATGACCAAAGGTCAGAGTTAACTTTCAATCCATTTAGTTGAATTTGGTCGTAGTATTGGCTATTAGCCTAAAAGTTGACTAGGACTTTTTGATGGGATTTTAGGTATTACAAACAAACTTAGACTTTTAAGGGAGCATGCAACCTAAAACATGATCTGTGTTTTCACAATTGAATCTATAACTATGAACATAAAAAGAATCCTAATATTCTAGTAAATAATTAAAATTACTACAGAAGAAAATAGAATTACATACCTTTTAGTTGTTATAGTAAACAACTAAAATTTTCCCTTCAGATCTCTTGGAAGCAAGCACCACAAATGTCGTGCCTCTGATGGAATCACACCCAACGATCCAAAAATTTAACTAAGTATGGATGAACTATCAAAGAGTTCTTCCAAGAGGAGAAAAAAAGAAGCTAATACTCAAGCCAAGAGGTTGTGTATTAGAATGAATCCCTAAGGCCCTATTTATAGCCTTGGATAACCTCCAGTTTTCTTATCCCACCAATGTGGGACTAATTTCCCAAAGGAAATTTTGTTCTCCTTTTAGTTATACTTATTTTTGAATCTCGAGGGCAACCCAAAAGGACTATGCTGCTATCAATTATAGTTATTACTTAGACACCTAATCCAACAGTCTCCCACTTGGATAAGTCTAATAACTTCCTAATTGATCAGCAAATTGTAGCTTCCAAAAGCCATTGTCGAACTCTGACCTAGTCAGTTTCGTGTCCTAAGATAAGAGATCATATAATCCTTCGTTCTACAATATATCATTTGAACATGAGACATGGAACATAATCAATCTCTTTGTCCAGTATTTTGTTTCTCGATTTCTGATTTGTAATGACATAGAACTACTAAATGAACACATCAATTTAGTCCTGGTCGGGCCCGACACTATATGTCAACTTCAAATCACCGAGGGGCCCAAAGATATCGCTTTTCCCGTTAGGGCAAAAGGAACGAATAAACTTTGACCTATATGCTTGCACCATTTACTCATCAAATCATGCACAACAATACGTTTTATAACATCAAGTTACTGATGCGTTTACATATTATCAACGCACAACTGACTTGTAAACCACAACTCATATATCTCCATTTAAAGATTATAAGATATTATCGTCTCAGAATTACTCGTGATAAATTCCATGAAGTAATTCTCTGAGCGTGGGTTAATCCAATACTTAAATCTCCATTTCAAAGTACTCATGAACATTGCAGCAATACCATTGCTATGTCTAAAACTCTTTAGACAATCCACAACTCTATTCATGACAGTCTTTATTCACTACTTACTTCCAAAAGTATGATCGACTGTGGAATTCGAATAATCAAATTATTCGGGAAGTAAAACATGCAAAATGAAACACAATAATAAACAATTGACAAAAGGTAGTAAACAAACTCATAAATAATTCTCTATTATTTAATCACCAAAAGTCAATCACATTTACTTTGTTATAAGTTTCAAACTAACTATCTAACTGCTAAAACCAACATCATCTCTCAGACCAATGCTCCTAGCATGCTGATTGTGTTTAACCCTACTCAGACCCTTTGTGAGTGGATCTGCAGGATTATCTTCAGATGAAACCCTCCTCACTACAACGAGGCCTTTTTCTACCTTGTGTCTGATAAAATGGTATTTTCTGACAATATGTCTAGATCTGCCATGATCTCTTGGTTCTTTTGTTAATGCAACCGCTCCTTCATTATCACAGAAAATATCCATTGGCTCCTTGATGGTTGGCACAACTCCAAGATCTTCGATGAAGTTTTTCAACCAAATTGCCTCCTTTGATGCTTCGCTTACCGCTATGTACTCTGATTCACAAGTAGAATCAGCCACTGTGTCTTGCTTGGAACTTTTCCAAGTAACTGCTCCTCCATTTAAGGTAAAGACCCAGCCAGATTGGGAACGGAAGTTGTCCCTATCTGTTTGAAAGCTGGCGTCACTATACCCAGTTACTCTCAATGTATCACAGCCACCAAGTACTAGGACCCAGTCCTTAGTCCTTCGCAGATACTTGAGAATATTCTTAACCGCTACCCAATGAGCTTTACCTGGATTTCCCTGATAACGACTGACCATGCTCAAAGCAAAGGACACATCAGGACGAGTACATGTCATAGCATACATGATAGAACCAACAGCAGAAGCATATGGAATTCTACTCATTTCTGCTATCTCTTCATCTGTACTCGGACTTTGAGTCTTACTCATTTTGGTATTACTCTGGATGGGCAGTTCTCCTTTTTTGGAGTTCTCCATACAGAAACGTTTCAGTACTTTATCTAAGTAGGTACTCTGATTAAGTCCAATTAGTCTTTTACTCCTGTCCCTTAAAATTCTTATTCCTAGAATGTAGGCAGCCTCTCCTAGATCCTTCATAGCGAAACACTTTCCAAGCCAAGACTTAACATCTTGCAAGGTTGGAATGTCATTTCCTATAAGAAGTATGTCATCAACATACAATACCAGGAAGGTGACTATGCTCCCACTAGCATTGACATATACACACGACTCATCCTCACATCTAGAGAAACCAAACTCTTTGACTTTCTCATCAAAGCAAAGATTCCATCTGCGAGACGCTTGTTTTAATCCATAGATGGATTTCTCAAGCTTGCATACTCCATTGGGAAACTTTGCATCCACAAAACCTTCTGGTTGACTCATGTAAACATCCTCAGCCAACTTTCCGTTTAGGAAGGCAGTTTTGACATCCATCTGCCAAATTTCATAGTCATGAAACGCAGCTATGGCTAGCATTATCCTAATAGATTTTATCTTAGCCACTGGTGAGAAGGTCTCATCATAGTCAATCCCTGGGGTTTGAGTAAAGCCTTTCGCCACCAGTCGTGCTTTGAATGTGCTTACATTACCATCCATGTCGATCTTCTTCTTGAAGATCCATTTACAACCAACTGTCTTCCGACCAGGTTGTTGATCAACCAAGTTCCAAACTTGGTTGTCATACATAGACTTGATCTCGCTGTCCATTGCCTCTTTCCATTTGGCTGCCTCAGGGCCTGCCATGGCTTCCTTGTAGTTTGTCGGCTCATCCAAATTTACCAGTGTATTGTCACTGATAAACGTGTCTCCATTTGCAGTTATATGGCAACCATAGAACTCAGTTGGCTTGCCAACTCTACTAGAACGCCTAAGAGGTAATGAAGTGTCAATGGGTTCAACTGGAATCTCTTCCTCTGGTTGAACCATAGTGGTTTCAAAGGTTCCTTCGTCTGCTGGCTCTTGAATTTCTTCAAGGTCAACGGCGCTCCCACTGTCCTCTTTGCATATGAGCTCTCTCTCTCGAAAGACTCCTCTCCGTGCTACAAAGACCACGTTCTCACTAGGTCTGTAGAACAAATATCCAAATGACTTCTTCTGTGGATAGCCGATGAAAACACATCGCTCACTACGAGGTTCAAGCTTGTCGTGAATTTCTCGTCTAACGAAAACTTCACAACCCCAAACCTTAATATGTGCTAACGAGGGAACTTTTCCTGTCCACATTTCGTGAGGTGTTTTGGCAACCTTCTTTGTTGGAACAAGATTAAGAATGTGGGCGGCAGTTTCTAAGGCATACCCCCAGAATGATATTGGAAGTGAAGCTCGACTCATCATGGAACGCACCATGTCTAACAAGGTTCGATTGCGTCTCTCAGCCACACCATTAAGTTGTGGTGTCCTAGGAGGTGTCAATTGTGAAACTATTCCACATTCCTTGAGATAGTCATGGAACTCGATACTAAGATACTCTTCGCCTCTATCTGATCGGAGCATCTTTATCTTCCTGCCTAATTGATTCTCGACTTCTTGTTTAAACTCTTTGAACTTTTCAAAGGTTTCAGACTTATGCTTTATTAAGTAGATATAACCATATCTGCTATAATCATCAGTAAAAGTCACATAGAATCGATTAGCATCCCTTGTGGCTGATCTGAAGGGTCCACACACGTCTGTGTGTATGAGATCCAACAAACCTTCACCTCTTTCACAAAATCCAGTGAAAGGTGATTTTGTCATCTTACCCAAAAGACAAGATTCACATGTATCATCTGACCTTAGGTCAAATGATTCCAACACCCCATCCTTTTGGAGTTGAGCCATGCGTTTTTTGTTAATGTGTCCAAGACGGCAATGCCACAAGCACGCTTTGTCTACACCATTAGACGAATCAATTTGAAATACACTATTCCCTAAGTTGTCTACACACATCACAGTTTCATACACACCATCACAAGGTAAAGCTTCAAAATAAAAATTGCCATTTTTATAAGCAGAAATAGAACCATTCTCATCATTAAAAGAATATCTAAAACCTTGTTTGAACAATGCATGAAAAGAGATAATGTTTCGTGTCATTTCTGACGAGTAGCAACAATTCAATAAATCTAAATTAACACCATTATTAAGCACTAGACTATAAACTCCAATCTTGGTGACAGGTGAAGATCGCCTATTCCCCATGATCAAGTTCATTCTACCATGCTCCACATCCTCACTTTTTCTTAGTCCCTGCAATACAGAGCAAATGTGAAAACCACATCCTGTATCAAGGACCCAAGAATCAGAAGATGTTGCGTTAATAGACGAAATAGTGTATATACCTGCAGTAGATGGTTTTACTTTCCCATCTTTTAAATCTTGCAGATACTTTGGGCAGCTTCGTTTCCAATGTCCTTTGTCGTTGCAATAGAAGCAAGTGGCCTCTTTAGGATCAGAGACAGGGGTAATATCAGAACTGGTTTTTACATGAGACTTTCCCTTCCAGTTTTGCTTGGGAGGACCTTTCCTCTTTTTCCCCTTTCCTTGCCCAATGGCCAGAACGGTAGTATTAGCAGGAGTGGGGGGATCACTCTTTCCCTTCATCCCAGTTTCAGCTGTCCTCAGGAGGTTGTGCAATTGAGCCAATGTGGTCTCATTGTTGTTCAAATGATAGGTCAAGATGAACTGATCATAACAACTTGGCAATGAGTTCAAGACTATATCAATAGCCAACTCATCATCAATATGCACATTTAGCCTCACAAGGCGTTCCACGTATCGCTGCATCCTTTGCACGTGGCTGCTGACAGACTCTCCGTCCTTCATCTTGCTTGATATGAGGGACTTTACTATCTCGTACTTTTCCTGACGAGCTCGCTTATGGTACTTTTCCATAAGGTCTTTGTTCATCTCGTACGGCCAGTAATCCTCATAGAATTTTTGCAGTTCAGGAGTCATGGTAGCAACCATGATGCAAGCAACTTTTGTTGCATCAGTGTAGTGCTTCTTATAAGCAGCTAATTCTTCAGGAGTGGCCTTCTCTTCGTCAATTTCAACAAGTTCTTTGTCAAGGACATACTCCTTGTCCTCGAAACGAAGAGCCATTTTGATGTTGCGCATCCAGTCATTGTAGTTGGTGCCATCTAATGTCACCTTTGAGCAGATGTTCAACAAAGAAAAGTTGTGATTTGAGGAGGAGGAACCAGAAGCATCATTAGGGGCAGACATTTCTAAAAGAAAGGTAGTTTGAGTTAGAAAAAAAATTAACCCTTAATATAACAACTCAAAATTGAAATATCGAGGCTAGGATCCAACTATGAAATTCACAACTTAGAAAAGGGATGCCGTAATCTAATTGCAAATTTCATACAGGTATGTCTTTTGAGACTCATTGAAACTATTCAATGGCATGTTTAATCTCAGATTATGCTCTTCCATTTGTGACTGGGATACCGAGGATCACAAACAAGATGTGAATAACCATGCAAATGTGCTTGTTAACCTTCATGTCATTTATCATCTCAATTGATGTGCTGGTAAACCACACACGCTCCATCAACAATGACAATTTATAAGATACCCATTACTGCTCTTTATTAGTCCCTATTAGTGTGCTGGTTAACCACACACGCTCCACTAATGACTTATAAAGTGTAATGTGCAATTTCATGGGTTAGCATACAATTTCACATTTTTCCTTTTCTTAAAGTAACTAAGATTGGGAATAAAATTTAGTTACCTTTTATTATCATTATACCTTTAATGAGAATCAATGTATATATGGTAAATAAAATTTAGTTACCTTTTATTATCATTATACCTTTAATGAGAATCAATATATATATGGTAAATAAAATTTAGTTACCTTTTATTCTCATTATACCTTTAATGAGAATCAATATATATATGGTAAATAAAATTTAGTTACCTTTTATCAATTCAACAATTATAGCAAATTCAATTGAAAACAAACCTGCTCTGATACCACTGATGGGATTTTAGGTATTACAAACAAACTTAGACTTTTAAGGGAGCATGCAACCTAAAACATGATCTGTGTTTTCACAATTGAATCTATAACTATGAACATAAAAAGAATCCTAATATTCTAGTAAATAATTAAAATTACTACAGAAGAAAATAGAATTACATACCTTTTAGTTGTTATAGTAAACAACTAAAATTTTCCCTTCAGATCTCTTGGAAGCAAGCACCACAAATGTCGTGCCTCTGATGGAATCACACCCAACGATCCAAAAATTTAACTAAGTATGGATGAACTATCAAAGAGTTCTTCCAAGAGGAGAAAAAAAGAAGCTAATACTCAAGCCAAGAGGTTGTGTATTAGAATGAATCCCTAAGGCCCTATTTATAGCCTTGGATAACCTCCAGTTTTCTTATCCCACCAATGTGGGACTAATTTCCCAAAGGAAATTTTGTTCTCCTTTTAGTTATACTTATTTTTGAATCTCGAGGGCAACCCAAAAGGACTATGCTGCTATCAATTATAGTTATTACTTAGACACCTAATCCAACACTTTTGTATGAGGCTTTGGAAATTTTTATAATTTTACTGTATTATTACCGTAAGTTTTATTTTTTATATTAGAATTTCTATAATCACTGCGACTGTGATCGCAATCTTTCCATCCCGTTTCTTGATATTTAGGCCCATGGGTCGCAGGTTGTTATATTAAGTTAACTTAATATAATACTACGACCCTTGTCACAGTATGATGAGTCACGGGTCGCAGTGCGCTGAACGATTGACAAAAGTCCTTATTAGATAATTAATTGGGTTAATTAGATAAATAAGACCTGTGTGACATAGTTAATTAACACTGCGACAAAGGTCGCAGTGTGTTATAGTTGTTTAATTAATGTCACGACCTAGGTTGCAGGCAATTATTTTCCTTTCAAAACTGTTTTTTAGTGCTGCAACCTTGTTTATTTTTAATAATTTATTTTGTACTTATGAGGTTAATATTTCTTCAACATTAGGTCAGCAAGAACTGAAGGTTCGTCCTATATGATCGAGCCTAAAGCCTATGTGTGAAATCATGAGGGTATTCAAAAGCACATTCAGGCCGATTTTGTCAATGCGATGAGGGACACCTCCTTCGGTCCTATTTCATGGCCTTCTACAATAAGAAGTTTGGTGGTGACAAAGGCCTGAAGTCTAACACTAGTCTACTTAAAAAATTGTAGACCAATTTGATAGAAAATCATTTCTTATTGGGGGCAAACAGGTTGAATTAACAGTAGAGGATATTGTCCTGACATTTAGACTACCTATCAATGGAACATTTTTCATTATGAACAAGACCTGTACATTGAAGGATGGGGGGTGATAAAGCATTGTTTCTCAAAAATTAAGAAGATCATGAAAATATCCATTGAGGAAGTATTAGATGATCTTCTTGTGAAGAAAAGGAGAAAGACTGAACTACATATAACAAAGGATGAACAGCTTGAGTAACAATTGACTCTAAATGAGATTATAAGAGACAAACAAGACTTGCAGCTCAAGACTTCACTACACTGATCATCTTATATATGTCGACCACTCTTTTTTTTTCTGAAAGTAAATGCACGGTGCCGTGGTATATTGTGGAGTAAATTGTAAACATTCAGCTGATGAAGACCATTGGTTAAGTTAAAGCTGTTTGAAAATTCCTGATGGAGTAGATGGACATCTTCAGGCACACCACATATGAGCTACAAGCGTGCTCCGTGTAAATTATTGTAAGTATCGATTATATAATTAGTAAAAAAATATTGAAAATTACTTATATATTTACACTAATTATAAAAACTAATATATAAATGCATATTGCAGTATTGGCTATGTAAAAGGGCTGTTTTTTTGAGCCGAGGAAGGGTTTGGAGGACAAAACCCTACGGCAGTAAGATGGGACGTCCAAAATATTAGCAGAGCCCTGATTGAAATTGATCTTAATGACGTTGAAAAAGATAAGATTAGTTTTTAATAGTTAGCAACCATAGTCCTAGTTTTTATATATTATTTTTAATTTTAATGATAGCGTCCAAAGTCGCAGTATCTTTGTTACCATTTCAGTAGATAGCGACCAAAATCAAAATACCTTTATTACATTGTAAGTGAACTCCGACAAACTGAAATACACCTAGAGGGGGAATAGGTGTACTAGCTAATCTAGAACAAATGATGCGGAATTTAAAACTTAATTGCAACACACTATATGTAACCAAGAGTGAGCCCGAATTCCCCGTGAAGGTCTCTGGAGCTACTCCTCGAGATTCCTCTAAATTAAGAGTTGATGTGCTATATGAAGCTCTCTTGGTTCGTGGGCACACACAAACTACATCTAGCATATGAATATGTATAATATAAAACAATACAAGATATAAGAGAGATAGAGTTTAGAGATAGTGGATCAAACACAAATAACAAGATATGTTTTGAGGTTCGAGCCACTGCTCTATATCCCCGCCTTCACACAGAAGGATTTCCACTATGTCCGCATAGGACCTTCCACAGAGGGACCTCCACTGAGGAATTACAACTCTACACTTGGAGTATACTACTCATCTCTCAAACACAATCATCTCTACACAAGAGGGATATGCACAAAGCAAAAGCAAAGAAAAGATTACAATTTTGGTGATCCAATGGTCACAAATAATTTTCCTCACAAAAACAAGATCATATAGATAGGATTAGACTTGATAGCTCAAAACAAAGTGTTTGAAAAAGAGAATAACAAAGAAAAATACTTAGGAAAAACACTAAATAGATTTGTAAAGAAAGATCAAAACCAATTTCCCAAAGACTCTCTTTTTTGATTTTTCTAACACTTTTAAAAACAAATAAAAGATAATGATTTTAAGCTCAAAAACTTCTTTTAAACTTGCAGTAAAAACACTTGAAAAGATGAGAAGAATAGCTCTAAAAATCTTAGTTAAAATAGCTCAAGAGAACCCCTATTTATAGGCTCTCAAGAATATAGCCGCTGGAGTCCAGAAATGATCATTTTTGACCTGTCGGTCGACCGACTGGTAGACTGTCCAATGGTCATATTTCTGACCGTTGAGCCACCGGTTGACTGCCCGGTCGACTGCCCCAGGCAAACTCGCCTACTGATCAACAGCCCGGTCGATCGAGCCTAAAAAGCACTGAGCCACCTGTCGTTCGATCGACCGGTCGACCGTCCAATGTCATATTTCTGACCATTAAGCCACCGGTCGACTGCTCGGTCGCCTACTGGTCGACCGCTCGGTCGACTGAGCCTAAAGGCACTTAGCCCTGTCGGTCGACCACCCGGCACTACCCGAGAGTTAGGTAGTTGCAGTCAGTCAACCGTCCGGTCGACTGGCCTTATAGATAAGGCCTTGTGCACGTCCGTGTGCACATCAGTCGACCGACCGGTCGACTGAGCTCTGGTTCGGTTGATTGGCTGGTCGACCGCCATCAAGCTCAGGTTAGGGTTTATAGGGTTTAAAACTTGGTCTTTTTAACACCTATAAAATCCCATAAAATCTCATAAATTTCACAAAAATAAATTCTTATAAATATTTAAAGAATAAATATGTGTGACAAAAAATTAACACAAATTACAAACTATTTGAATTATTTTTGAGGCTTGAAAATTAAGCTTTAAATCGAAAATCGTATTTTCCAAAACTTGGATTTTGAAATGAAAATCCGTTTTCTCCAAAACTTGTATAAGTACAAAAATAAGATATTTAAAATCTTTTGAAGTATAGAGTGTATGGATAGAATCTAATACACATATAAAATATATATCTATATTTTTGACATTAAATCTAAAGATAAGTTTTGTTAACTACAAAACTCTAAACACATGAAATAAAATCATCAAAATAAGTTTTTCTAAATATATGAAGTAAATATGTATATAGATGAAATCCAATATACATTAAGCCATGTAAACTTATTTCGATTCTATCTATTTATGAAAACCATATATGTGTGTACTTGAAATTCAAAACCGGTTAAACTGAAAACCAAAGGTATTGAACTTGTGTGTGTGTGTGTTAACTTGAGCATATCAACACTAGTCTATCTTACACAAGATTTAAACACAAACTAAAACTAAAAAAACCGAAGTCTTCTTGTAGGACTCCTTTTCCAAACCGTCTCGATCCAAACATGATCCAAAGAGCTTGACTCCATCCGAGTGCTAGATGCGATCTTGACGCGCGAGCTCTTAAACTACATGTGTTAGCTCCAAAACTCCATTGTTGAAGCTAAACACCTACTAAGTGTTGGTCCAAAGTCCCATCACTCTAGTTTTAATGATGATTAACTCATGTAGGTATTATTTACTAATAATTTTGTGTTTATATAGTTTCAGTTATTGATCAAGATCTTAGTATGTGTTTGACTTCAACAAAGGAGTTTTGGAGCTAACACGTGTTGATTCAAGAGCTCGCGCATCAAGATCACATCTAGCACTCGGTTGGAGTCAAGCTCCTCGGATCGTATTTGGATCGAGTCGACTTGGAGAAGGAGTTCTACAAGAAGACCTCAGTTTGTTCTTGTAGACCTCAGTTTGTTTAGTATAAGATTGTATTTAGATCTTGTGTAAAGGTAGACAGTGTTGATATGCTCAAGTTCACACACACACAAGTTTAAAGTTTAGTTTTTTATTTAACTGGTTTTTGGATTTCATATCAAAAACATATATATATATACATATATATATACATATATATATATATATATATATATATATATATATATATATATATATATATATATATATATCTTATATTTGTATTGGATTCTATCCATACACTCTATGCTTCAAAAAGAGTTTAAATATCTTGTTTTTGTATTTAGACATTTTGGAAAAATCGGATTTTCATTTCAAAGTTTGGTTTTTGGAAAAATACGGTTTTTATTTTTAAGCCAAATTTCAATATCACAAAAATGGTTCAAATAGTTTGTAATATGTGTTGGATTTTGGTCACACTATTTGTTATTTAAATATCTTATAAGAACTTATTTTTGTGAAATTTATATGATTTTATGGGATTTAATTGGTATTAAATTAACCAAGTTTTTAATCGCTTTTCCTCAGCCACACACTGGCGGTCGACCGAACCGGTCGACTGATGTGCATGCAAACGTGCACATGGCCAGCCTAAAAGGCAAGTCGACCGCGCGGTCGACCGACTGAAAGCACCCCACTCTCGGGTGCTGGCCGGTCGACCGGGCAATGGATTGAAGGCTTGGCCCGGTCGACCGGGCGATCGATCGGAGGCTTAACGGTCAGAAAAAGACCGTTGGCCGGTCGATCGGCAGTCGACCGAAAGGTCATTTTTGACCTTTCTAGACTGCCATTAGGCAGATTTTTGAGAGGCTATATATATGCCTTCTCTTGAGCTGTTTTCAACAAGAATTTTGAAGAGAGAATTTCTTATCTTTCAAGTATTTTTCAGCAAGAGTTTAAAAGAGTTTTTGTGGTTAAAAGATTCATCTTTATTTGTTTTCAAGGATTGTAAAAATCAAAGAAAAATAAAGTATTTGGGATTTTGGTTTTGATCTTCATTTCTATCTTTATCTAACATTTTTCCTAAGTATTTTCTTTGAGATTTTGATTTCCAAACTCCTTGTTTTCTCACACTTAAGCTATCATCTCTATCTTATCTATAGGATCTTGTTTTTGTGAAGAAAATTAGTTTGTGGTTTATTGAGACCACCAAGTATTGTCATCTTCTTTGCTTTGAGTTTGTGTTCATCCCTCTTGTGTAGAGGTGATTGAGATTGTGATTTGGGTTTATGGTTATCCCTCTTGTGAAGAGGTGGATTGCGGTTGGTTTGGCTTTGTTCCTTGTCCCTCTTAGTGAAGAGGTTATTATTGTTTGGCTTAGTGCCTTATCCCTCTTGTGTGAGGTGATTGTTGTTTGGCTTAGTGTTCATCCCTCTAAGTGTAGATGTGATTGTTGTTGTGCCTAGCCTCTTGTGTAGAGGTTGGTTTGTTGGAGAGAGGAGTTGTGTACTCCTATTTTGTATTTGCCAAATCCTCCCAATGTGGGAGGTTCTGTGTGAACGTATAGTGAAAATCCTTTTGTGTGAAGGCGGGGACGTAGAGCAGTGGCTCGAACCTCCAAACATATCTCGGTGTTTGCGATTGATCCACTATCTCTAACTCTCTCTCTCTCTTATATCTTGTATTACATCTTATTGCTCATATCTTATATGCTTGGTATTATTTGTGTGCCTCACTTGTGTTGAACCAAGATAGCTTCATATAGCACCTTAATCTTATTTAGAGGAATTTAGAAGAGATAGTCTAGAGCCGTCACCGGGAATTCGGTTACACTTTTTGGTTACACTTCGTGTGTTGGAATTAGTTTTTAATTCCACATCATTTCTCATTAGATTAGCCATACACCTATTCACCCCCTTCTAGGCGTAATTTCACTAAGATTTTTGATAGAAAATCTGAAACTATATAAATAAAAGATCATTAGTACTATAACTATATGAGCTAATCATCATCAAAACTAGAGTGATGGACCTTTGGGCCAACAATCTCCCCCTTTTTGATGATGACAAAACTCATGAAGTTATATATGAATGGATTAAAGATAAGCTTCATAGAAGCTCCCTCTTAACTCATGCATATCAATAAACAAATAGATATTCAATGATATGCACAAAGTAAACACAAACATATATGCATAAATAAAGATATAAACATGCATATATAAACTCTCTAAATTCTTCTCTCTTTTGTCAATTCATCAACAAAGGGGGTGAAGACAACCAAACAATAAAGATGTATATGCGATATACATTCATGAAAATGAGAGATGATACGTTAGCTCTCCCTGCATACTTGCATTACATGGAGAAGAGATAACTAGACCCTAACCTACATAAAGCATAATATACAATGTATAAGCGGAGATGTAAAGCTCCTCCTACACACGTGTATTACATAACAAAGAGAGGTCAATCACTTCAATATTGGAAGTACACTCAACGTGAATCTATATATAGAGGAGATGTTAAGTTCCACTTGCCTATAGGCAATATATATCAACAAATTTTGAAACCACTTTTAAAACACAATTTTGAAATTTCTTGAAGTCAACAAAATGAATTATGATACCAATGAAATCAAATAGTAGTTGACAAAAATAAATGTTGGTACCACTTATAGAAAATTTTTTTTAAAGATACCAATAGTAGATTTTGATTAAAAGTAAAATATGATGTACATTTTAATACCAAATAAATACCAATTGAATAGCATAAACTTGTAAAGATACCAATTAACCTTTAGAATAAAATCAAGCTTAATATAAATATAATTTGTGCTTTAAAAATGTAAAGACATTATAAAACAAGCACAATCAAATCACACACACACACACATGTATATGTATGAAAATGGAAATACCAATTGAAATTTGAAGTATACATATATAAGAAACACCTATGAGTATGTAAAACTAAAATTCCACGAAGATCATGTGTATAATTCATAACTACCATCCTATTCATACACATGATAAAAGATAGTAATTAAGGCATACAAGGCATGGTCTCCCAACCAACCACCCTTAGAAGGTAGGGTTTTCAAAAATGTGATTTGAAAATATTTTAGCATAGTTTGAAACTCTATCAATTTAAAAATTAAGAAACTAGTTTAAAATATTATTTAAAAACTAGTTAAAGATCCTTCAAGACATGAAACCAAATCATATATCCCATGAAGAATTGTTAAGTACACAACAATTGTCACTCAAGATCTAAAAGGCATGTGCTCATAAAATAAGTATATGAGTAAACAAATGAAATGTGAGTGCAAAAGAATCATGTGAATAGCATATTTATGAAAATAATCAACAAGATTCAGAACAAACATGAAATTCTTTTATCAAAAGCATGAAAATCATTAAAACTAAAATTTTCATCAAAACTAAACAAGCATCAAGGTATATGTATGTTTTGTTGAAACTAAAAGTATACATACATATCCCAAATTTAAATGAGTCCATAAAAGAATTTTGCATGAAGGCAAGTGACTCTAGGATAGACATGTATATCTAAAGTTTTGGATACAACTGACATATACATAAAGATAAGCACATTTTTATGAAAACATGTACAAAAATAGGGAATACAAATTAAAATGCAAGAATCATCAAAACAAGGTTATACAAGTACATCTAATGAGTACAAGTAAGCAATAAAGTATAAACACATAATAATCAAATGTGGCTCACCAGTTGTACAAGTATAAATACAAGTTTTAACGAAAATTACATCAAAACAAATAATCAAAAATATAAAGTGCAAAATAATAAACAAACATAATCATTAGGGTAAATGCACGTGCTTTAAAGTACACAATAACTAAATTATAGTGAGAATACAAAAATAATAGTCCATATAAACATGGGTGTATCTCAAATACTATTTATGTATATCTCAAGTCTAATTAACATTACATTTAATATAATAAACACGAAAAATATGAAAACCAATACATGATAAAAATATTCATATAAAAGCATGTAAACAAAGTAAGGAGTTAGAGATAGTTATTAAAACCAATAGGGCTAATCTCTAGGCCTCCAAGCTATAGTAGCCCTCCCACCAAATATCCTTGAAGGAGATGCATCCAATATAGTGTCCATCAAGCTTAAACACATCCACCATTAAGGCACCAAAACCCTCACTTCAAGTGAGAGCTCACATCTACATCAAATACAATAGGGGTGGATTTTAGTACCCATACCTTTTTGGGTCTTTGGGGGTTCCAACCTTTCCTAACTGATACAAACTTGTTTGCAAAATTTGAATTATGTATTCTATCATAACAAAATTTTGCAAGGTGGCCCGTACGTTCACAATGTCTACACGTGTACACATTAGCATACAAATCATGTGTGTGAGCATGATGAGCATGTGTATGCCGTGTTTTGTGTGTATGAATATGCGGAGTATGTTTCTGTAGAAACATAGATTCCTATCGCGTGTGGTTCATGGCACATTGACTCAAAGTGAAGCTCAAACAATCTACACTTTTCTTCAAAATGTAAATATCATTTTTAATAATTGAAGAAGAAATGGATCATGCAACATGTTTATTAATAGAAGATGAATTTATAGTATCATGACAAACATGGGAATCAAAATCATTTTTCAAAGAGATATTTTTCTTTGAAACTAAATCTAGTTCTTTTGAAATTAAAACAATTTTATTTTTCAACGAATCATTCACTTTTAAAACAATTTCAAATTTTGAAGATAAAATCTCGTTTTTATTTAAAATATCATCACAATCATTTTTATTCTTTAAATTTTGTTTTCTTTTAAAATAAGGTCAAGTTGAGTTTTTAAGGAGTCTCTTTCACTTGAAATCTCAGCCCTCTCTTATAAAATCATGTTTAGCTTTCAAAACAAATTTTCATTTTCTTTTTTAAATTTAAAACTCTTGCTTTTTAAAGTTTTGTACTTTGAAAGTAAGTTTTCACAAAATATAGATAGTTCTTCATTAAAAGTATGTGCATCCATGTTATCATCATAAGAAGAACTAGCATTACCATCTAGTTGAGTGTCCGAAATTACCTCAAGGTAGTCATTCTCTTGGACCATGAAGCAAGTTTGGTCAGACTCTTCTCCACTAGATTCTTTCTTCACCTTGTTTGTCGTTTGTAGCTCAGGAGAGGTCAATGTATTCAACACTGTAAAAGTGGAATCACAATGAGAAACTATAGAAAATTGATTTCTTCTAAGTGTGTGCCTAAGTGATACTAAGGCTTGTGCATTAACCTCTATATGCTTGTCATTATCAAGACAAGATTTCTTGGAAGTGGCAAGGTAAATATGCAATCCTAGGGATTTAAAGGTATGCACTCATCTTAAACTTTCATATATCGATGTTGGTAACATCATACATGGGAGGGGTCAAGAAATTCATATGTGTGTGTAAACAAATATAGTGATTAGTTATAATGAGGATCTTTAACTCAAGGTTGTTAGACCCAAATCAAGAGCACCAAACTCTGATACCAATTGAAATACGCCTATAGGGGGGTGAATAGGTGTACTAGCTAATTTAGGACAAATGATGCAGAATTTAAAACTCAATTATAATACACTATATGTAATAAAGAGTGAGCCCGAATTCTCCGTGAAGGGCTCTGGAGCTACTCCTCAAGATCCTATAAATTAAGAGTGGAGGTGTCATATGAAGCTCTCTTAGTTCAACACAAGTGTGGGCACACACAAACAATATCTAGATATGAATATTTGCAATATAAAACAATGCAAGTATAAGAGAGATGAGTTTAGAGATAGTGGATCAAGCGCAAACAATAAGATATGATTCGAGGTTCGAATCATTGCTCTACGTCCCCGTCCACTATGTCCACATGGGACTGTATGTGCCGGAAAAGAGGGGATCAAATTGTAAAATTCTTTTGATTAGATAGAAAATTACAACAGATCGGTCTTCCGATTACAAGGGAGGGAGGATGTTGAGTCTTGAATCCTCCCTATGTTTAAGGCTGGGTTCTTCGTGTGGCGATGGAGAGTGAATCTTGTTCTCCGTTGACCGGGTGAACGTCGAGATCTTCCGGGGCTTTTCTCTTCGGGTGGTTGACGGAGTAACACAGCTCTGTCTACCAAAACTCTCAAAGAGAAGGTAGGCAAAGAGCAACTTGAACACAGCAAGTTCTTTGAAGGGTTTCTCTCTTTTCTCTTAGAGTTCTTTTCTCCCAAAATCCTCTGACTGAAAAATCCTCCCCCCTCTTCATAGCGACGGGGCTATTTATAGGGGTTTTTAGGGGCGTACGTGCCTCCTGAAAATACTCCATAATGGGGGCTAACCTTCCCCGTTATGTGGGCCATGATTGGCCCTAAAACCGGGACAGTTACAACTGAGATGCGGGTGTCAACCCACGCGCCTTGGAGCTATTGAGACGCGGGTTTCGGCCCTTGCGCCTTGATGTTGAGACGCGGGTTTGGACCCTCGCGCCTTGGTGCTGAGACCCGGGTTTGGACCCTCGCGCCTTGGAGCGGCTGAGACGCGGGTAAGATTAACCTTGCGTCTTGGTGCTGAGACGCGGGTTTGGACCCTCGCGCCTTGGAGCGGCTGAGACGCGGGTAAGATTAACCTTGCGTCTTGGAATTCTGCTTTTAGACAGCCTACAGAACCCCCTCCAAAGTTTTCGACATTCCGCAGTTAAGTGGGACGGATTTCGAAATACTTTGGACTCTAGCTGAGCTCACCCTTGTGACTGGACTGTCAATGCTTCGGGTTTGATCTTATCTGGAATATGGTCTTCGTGAGTGTACTGTAGAACTCTTTGAAGCCACCGAAGTTGATCGTGTTGAGTGTCTAGATGCACAGTCTAGACCTCCCCGATTGCTTTAAGTCTGTCGTGGGTGCACTTTAAAGTCAGGAGTGGACGGTCATCTGCTTGTGCCAGTGTATTGTTGAACTGATTTGCAGAAGTAAGGACTGAACACCAGCTTTATTTGAGACGCAGGGATAGTACTGCTTTAAAGACGCGACTGATACTCCGCAAGGCAGACGCAATGTTAGGCCGGATTGGAAGGACGCAACCTTTTGGAGAGATGCATCTTTTTTTGAGTAAAGACGCGACTTTCTGGACGCAACCATGGCCGTGCTGAAGGGACGCGTCCATTGAAGAGGCGCGGCTGTTGGCTGTGAATCCGTGCCATGCCACGTGTTCAGTGGAGCCGAAGGGACATCTTCTTTTTGGCGTGCGAACTTTGCGCTACATTAAATGCGCCGTCCACGCGTCGAAAGATGATTCGATGTCGAGTCAATCGAGCCCATCGCCGTGATCTTTGCGAATCACCGTGCCTATAAATGGCAACAGTCGTCGAGAGAATCATCATTAATTTCTCTTTCGTCTTCGCTTGCATCTGTTAGGGTTTTGAGAGAGAAGTGCTCTTTGTTCTCTTCTCTTCCGTTTTAGCATCAGATTCTTGCTTTGTAATGGCACCCAAGGCCAAACGATCTGCTTCATCATCGAAGGCGGTCGTCACTGAGACCCAAAGGGGCGGTTCCTCCATGCAGGAAGCCCCTATCTCAGGTATAACACCATCAGGCTTGATCTTCGCCATTAGAGGGGTTTATGGAGTTCTTATAACCCTAAAAATCCCTTCTTTGAAAGAGAACCGCCGACGTGGATTCGAAATCGTGCTTGATCCTCAGACGCTGTCTTTGAATGGACAAACAAGGCGCGGGTTTGATGACCCTACTGCTTTTATCCGCTTGAGGATGTACTTGTTTGTTGAATATAGGGCGCCAGTAAACCTTGCGTTCTGGAGTTATCACTTAGAATGTTTCTAATTGTGAATGATCCGGACACAGACTTGATTCTTGCGTTCTGTGAGATCAAAACGCTGGCTTTTATGAATCCTGCGCCTGAACCTAAGTACTTGGAGATTTTCCATAAGTCTTGGATTCTTAAAACGCAGACTCCCTGCTGGCCTCATGGTCCTCCGGTCTGGACGCGGGTCCTCAGGTCTGGACGCGGGTCCTCGGGTCTGAACGCGGATTTTGACAATTTTCTGCGTTCAGTTGATTGTTATTCATTTTTGCATATTTTATCACATCCATACCATGCATATTGCAAATAAAAATGTGATTTTAATCCTTTTCTCTCTATTTTTGCAGGTCCATATTCTAATTGAGAAAAGGCCCAAAATCCCTTTAATTATCAAAAATTAAAGGAAAATAAATCAAAACCCAAAAGAAAGCCCAAATGTTGAGGCCATGATCAGAAGAGATCCACGCGCCAGCTCATACTTCCAGAAGGTCTACGTGGCTAACAACCTACGAGATACGCGCAACAGAAATCTCGGCCTCAACGGCAAAGATTTTGCCGCGCTTTCTAGGATTTTGCCGCGTGTCCACGGCGGTTACAAGGCCGTTGAGGCCGAGATTCTCTCCAACAACCTGGATTCTGGAGCCTTCTCTCTGAGGCTATAAATACACCACCAGGGCCTTCGCAAAGAGGAGGAGAGAGGAGAGATTAGAGGATAGAGCTTGTATTTTGTAGGTTTTTCTCTAGGATTTTTAGTGCTCTAGGTCTTCTTCTTCCTCCCTAGAAATTCTGCAAGAGAGAGATTATGAGAGAGAGAAAGCTTGTGTAAATTAAGGTGTGACAACTTGTGAAGTAAGGTTTAATCCAATCTCCTTTCTCTACTTGATCATTTTCTAGTACTTTACTTGCATTCTTTAATTCAAGCTTTACTTTCATTGCACTCTTATTCATGAATTGCTTTTCTTGAGCTTGTATTTTGTAAGTTTTTCTCTAGGATTTTTAGTGCTCTAGGTCTTCTTCTTCCTCCCTAGAAATTCTGCAAGAGAGAGATTGTGAGAGAGAGAAAGCTTGTGTAAATCAAGGTGTGACAACTTGTGAAGCAAGGTTTAATCCAATCTCCTTTCTCTACTTGAGCATTTTCTAGTACTTTACTTGCATTCTTTAATTCAAGCTTTACTTTCATTGCACCCTTATTCATGAATTGCTTTTCTTTTCTTGTAATGGCTAGTAGTTAATTTCTTCTAACGTGACTAGCTAACAACTAATCTTGCTTAACTTCTAACTCTTGGGTGAATACAAATTCTTCATCTTGCAATTGTTGAGTCTTCTTCATCCCCGATGGGTTACTTTCATGCTTGGCAATTTCTTGTTGTAATTCTCCATATGATTCATGTGTGCCTCATTTAGAGCCTTGTCTTTAGAACAAGTGCCTTGATGGAACATGGAGATGGATCACCAACCATATGCTATTTGTTGTACAACTTCTTTACTTCAATTAATGAATGTTGTATCTTCTTCCTTAGCATCCCTTGAGTGGCAACTCTTTTGATTCCACCATTGAAAGTCTATCTTGAAGGCCTATGACATCAATGAGGCTACAAGACAATTCCAAGAAGATCACCCGTCAATCAAGTGGGAAAGTAACTAGACCAACACACAAGACAAACATATGCCGATGAATCAACATGAGGCAAGCATCACCCTAACGGAGATTAGTAAGTTAGCAAGTTAGTAATGTTAGCTAGTCATGGCTTTTCTCATTTAAAAGTCTTCTACAAGTTTTCATTCTTCTAGTATAAATTCCAAAGCAAATCTTGTCTTCTATTTTTTTCATTTTATTTCCATAGTTTTTATTTCATGTACAAACCAACCACCAATTCTTTCATTTCTTTTTCCATGTCTTTTGCATTATTTTAAAACAAAGAAGAACATTCGTTTTCTATCTTCACATTAAACCGTAAAGCTTCCATCGTGAGCTCTCCTTGTGGATTCGACCCGTATAGCTTGTGCTACTAGGTGATTTGGAAAGGATACATCGATCATTTTAAATACATTGTGGAGTGATCAAGCACCTAAGGTTGACTCTAAACCTTCTCTCTTTTGTTGAATATTTGTGCATTTATACTCCACTATCCTTTTCCTAATCAAATTTTTGGCGCCGTTGCCGGGGAGAGCAACGGTTTTTGATTTCAAGTGAAGAACTAAACGAATTTTCTTCTCTGTTGCAGGTTACAGGTGAAGAAACAGGAAAATTTACATTGCAGTGACATAAAAGTGGCTCTGGGCCTCTGCTCTTGAAAGCAGAAACCAGTTGCCCTCTGAATTGCTGCGATTCCACGGCCAAAGCCGCGGATCCGCGGCAAGGAGGAGTGAACTACTGACCAAATTTCTGCAGGGTTGCTTGCTCTGAAAAATACAGCTGCTGCAATACTTAAATTCTTGTATGCTTCACCTTATACCTGCTAATAATCAATAGTAAAAAATTGGTTGCAAAGTTAAAAATTGATTAGACATTTGCATTTCTAGGCACGTGTCTTTTCAATTCATTTACTTTTATTGTTGAAGAGTGCTGGAGCAAGATACGTGTGCATTGCATATTGACTAGGACTCACTCCTTATTTGATTTTTATAGCTTTGAGTGAACCTTGTTTGTTTATAACTGTACACTTGCACCAAACTGATTTTAAGGGCATCACCCATAAATAAGATAAGGTGGGGGATTTCATCACCCTTTCCTTAGCCCGAAAATCATTTTCCAAGCACTCACAATCCCAAGCTTGTAATAAAATTTGATAGACGTTGGCCCTAGGGACATCCGGACTCACTTAGGAGATTATCCTAAGGGGGAAAAGTGTTGGAAATTGACTTTTGTAAAATCAGTGTCTAGGAAAGGGATTGAGGGCCGAAAGCCCGAAGGTTGGTGGTTACTTAATTAAGGAACGTCTTTGACGGAAAACCTCCCAACAACCTTGGCCTGACCTGCTGATTAGCTTGTGGTCAAAGTTTACACTAAACTTCCCGTGGACAGTCTAATTAGTTAGGAGTCGTCTAGGTCCAGGAAGCCTAGGATAGCTTGGATTGATTTTTCTTTTATTGTTTGTTATTTTCATTTTTCTTTTTCGCTGGTGTGATCGGTGCACGTTGTTTGTGACTGTATATGCAAGAGTGGTTCCGTGATCCAAATTCTGCAAGACTTGTTAGAATTTTTACACTTGCACTTACACAACCACTTGACACAATGAAAAATAACGTTTCACTTCAAGATCGATTCTATCCGATTCGCACCTCCCTGCCATCATGCATTCTTCTCCCTGAACCCAATGGAAATCACTTCGAGCTGAAACCGCAATTCATTAATACACTTTCCCGATTTCATGGTTTAGAGTCTGAGGACGCATATTTCTTCATTCGAGAGTTTGAAGAAGTATGTTTAATGATGAGAATTTCCCAACTGACCGAGGATGCTGTTAGGTTAAGGTTCATACCATTTGCACTGAAGGATATTGCTAAGAAATGGCTTTACAATCTTCCCGTCAGTTCCATATCTTCATGGGATGATTTTGTGAAAGTCTTTCTTAAGAAATTCTATCCCATCCACAAAACAGCCCTCATGCGAAAAAATATCATGCAATTCAAGCAGGAATCACACGAACCGTTCTGGAAGTATTTTGAGCGTTTCAAAGATCTTCTAGCCTTATGTCCTCATCACGGCATAGAGAAATGGCGTCAATGCCAGATTATCTATGACGGTCTAGATTACCAAACGAAAACCTCCTTGAATCCATGTGCCAAGGGGAATTTTTGAAGAAAGATGAGAATCAGGGGTGGGATCTCTTTGAAGCCTTAGCTGAGAAAATGATTCAGTGGGAGTCATGCCCTGATAAACCCACTTCCACCACTTCCAGAACTGGTATGCACTCCATAGAATCCTCTATAGCTGCGGAAGCCAAGATCACACAATTGATAAAGAGGATAGAACTGCTTGAGTCAAGGAAAAATTCTGTGGTCAATCAGGTCAACCCATCACCTCTGATTAAACCGGGTTGTACCTACTGTCATGATCTCAACCATATTTTGAGGAGTGTCCTTTGTATCAGCCCCAATCATATCAGGAGAACACGAATGCAGCTTTTACCAGACACCCTCACAATCCATACTCCAGCACATATAATCCGGGATGGAGAAACCATCCAAATTTTTTGTGGAGTCAGTCTGGTCCTGAGCAACATAGGCCACCAATTCCACATCCATATAATGCTCAGTCTCACCCATCCAGTTTCAATCGTAATGCACTGACTTTTCATCCATCTCAAAGTCCACCACAATCACAACCTTATCAAAGTCCACCACACTACCAAACACATTTCCAGTCTCCATATCTTCAATATCCACCCCAGAATGATTCAGAAATATCGGAGTTGAGGAAAATGTTAGAAACCTTTACAAAGAACTATCAACAGGATATGAATAAAGTTCAGGTCCAAATTGGGCAATTGGCTAATTCAGTAAATGAGAGACAAAAAGGACTGTTACCAAGCCAGCCATTGCCAAATCCCAAACATGAAGACACGGGCCCAAGTCATTGTCATGCTATTCATACCCTGAGATCTGGAAAACAGATAGACAATAAGGTTTCTAGTCAATCATCCCATCCAGTACTAAAGCCAACACCTCCTGTCCTAATGCAACCAGCTTCTGACAAACCATCTTCTAGTACAGAACCATTCACTTCAAAAGCCAAGGGAAAAGAAAAGGTAGATGAGCAACCTTATAAGCCTAGTGTACCATTTCCAAATAGGCTTACAAATCACAAGTCAAATGCTCACATGGAGAAGATAAAAGAAATGTTCAACAAGGTCAAAATCAATGTCCCTCTTCTTGATGCCATACAACAAGTGCCATCATATGCCAAATTCTTGAAGGAAATGTGCACTAAGAAGAGGAAAACACAAGTCCCTAAGAAAGTCTTCCTAGCATCAACCATCAGCGAGTTGCTCACTGGCCCAACTCCTATAAAATACAAAGACCCAGGGAGCCCCACCATTTCATGCATCATAGGACAGACTACCATCAATAGAGCACTACTTGATTTGGGGGCCAGCATCAATCTCCTACCTTTGTCTCTGTACCAACAATTAGGGTTAGGCGATCTTCTCCCGACCCAAATGACCATACAATTGGCTGATCGTTCTGTCAAGAGACCCAAGGGGGAAATTCACGATGTCCTTGTCAGAGTTGGGGAGTTCATATACCCTGTTGATTTTGTAGTCCTTGAGACACAACCTGTGTCTAATTCCAATCAAAGGGCTCAAACTCCTGTCATTTTGGGACGACCATTCCTGGCTACAGCAAATGCCATAATCAATTGCTGGAATGGATCAATGAGGTTAACCTTTGGTAACATGACTCATGAACTGAATGTCTTCCACACACAGCCTCGTAAGACAAAAGATCAAACATTCGAGGTCAGCTTTGTTAAAGACAATTATGAGGAAGTAAGTGAAGATTCACAAGATGAGTCACAATTTTGTGATTCTCTTAAAATGAAAAATCCTACTGTCCGAGTACCCTTTCAAAAGGGGAAAGTTGATTTGGATATTTTCACTTTCACTGAGCCAACTGTAACTGTCTCCCAAGAGGATATAGTTCAAGAACCTCCAATTGACATATCCTTTGAAGACCTTTTCGCTGATGAGCTCATGTGTCTGGATGAGCCAATTCGGGGTAGGTTAACTGATTGTACACTTCCTAAGGAAAATGTTGACCTGAGTTTTGAAGAATTGTATGGAGAGGAGCTGAAATTCCTTAACATTGGAAGTAATGAGATTCAGAGTGAAAGTGGTGATAAGGAATTCTTTAGGGAACATTGTGGTGAAATGCGGATGAATAACAGTGAGAAATTGAAGCTGGAGATGCCTAGGGCTAAGAAAGTAATTGAACTCGTTTCCCAACCAAACTCGCGCAAACAAACACACTGGAACGTTAGGAAACGGGCCAGAGGAAAACGACCAAAGAAAAGCCTAGGTAATGGTCACACTTGTATATATTCCTTGTAAATAATTTTTTGCACTTTTTTGTAAATAAAAAAAATAATAAAAAAAACCTTTACCTATTTCATGCATCATTTTTATCTTGCATACATTCGGGACAATGCATGAGATAGGTATGGGGGGGTAGATGCTAACCTAGGATTTTTCATTTTCTTTTTAGGTTTTTTATTTTTTGTTTTTAGGATTTTCACTTTCTTTTTAGGTTTTTATTTTCTTTTAGATTTTACCTTTCTTTTTAGATTTCTATTTTCTTGTTAGATTTTATTTTTTTAGAAATAAAAGAAAAAAATATTAAAAAAAAGGGAAATTCTTGATCCATGTTTAAAGAATTAAACTTAACTTTAGGGATTAAGGAAGCTCTAAACTAAAATTTCTAATTACAAGTCGAAAAGAGGAGTTTTGTTAGATTTTTAGGTTAAGTAATAAAGGATTAGAAAAATTATTAGATATTAATTCTTTCTTTAGGATATATACATTAAACATATTGAAGGATTAATCAAAGACTTTGTGACTTTATTTACATATTATATAATAAAAAAATAGAAAAATAAAAAAATAAAAATAAAAATAAATATGTATATAAATAAATAATAATTACTTCGCCACTAATTAAGCTGGTTAGTCGTGCCTCAAGAAGCATTGCTAGTCACGCCTAAAGGTGGTTAAGTCCTTAAATTCCTTCGTGGCCTTTTTTACTCGAGTCATCGAACCCTAGGGATGTTTTCTCATCTGGTGCCCTAAGACCGTCTGGTTTGGGAGTCATCGGTAAGAGTCTCGTTACAAGGGTAAACTAGAAAGCCTAAGGATGCTAAGGAAATATAAATAAATAAATATTGTATAAAAAAATATATGTTATATATATTAGTAAATAAATGAACTTAGTCTAAGAAAGATCCTTCATATTTATAGATGTATATATCCTAGGATTGATGCAAAATCCGATTTTTGATCTTTTCCTAAAAACTTAACCTAAGATGAAAATAAAACTCCAAATAGACGCTTATAAGAGGAATGACAAGTTTAGGGTAACCTGAAACCTATAACTTAAGTGAGAATCTTTAAAACATGGATCAAAATTTTCACTAACCCTTTTATTTTTCTTTATGGATTTTGTGGGTGCAATCCGCTGAAAACCCTCAGGAGACAACACTCCTCCTCTAGGGTAACCTAGAGGTTTAACGGCTTGTTGCACGTGCTCAATGCAATCGTGTCACCTACAAAAGTGGAGTAATAATCTAGTTACGATTTTCCTTTTTTCTTTTTTTTTGCTCGAGGACGAGCAAAAGCTAGGTATGGGGGTGTGATTGTTATTCATTTTTGCATATTTTACCACATCCATACCATGCATATTGCAAATAAAAATGTGATTTTAATCCTTTTCTCTCTATTTTTGCAAGTCCATATTCTAATTGAGAAAAGGCCCAAAATCCCTTTAATTATCAAAAATTAAAGGAAAATAAATCAAAGCCCAAAAGAAAGCCCAAATGTTGAGGCCATGATCAGAAGAGATCCACGCGCCAGCTCATACTTCCAGAAGGTCCACGTGGCTAACAACCTACGAGATACGCGCAACAGAAATCTCGGCCTCAAAGGCCAAGATTTTGCCGCGCTTTCCAGGATTTTGCCGCGTGTACACGGCGGTTACAAGGCCATTGAGGCCGAGATTCTCTCCAACAACCTGGATTCTGGAGCCTTCTCTCTGAGGCTATAAATACACCACCAGGGCCTTCGCAAAGAGGAGGAGAGAGGAGAGATTAGAGGATCGAGCTTGTATTTTGTAGGTTTTTCTCTAGGATTTTTAGTGCTCTAGGTCTTCTTCTTCCTCCCTAGAAATTCTGCAAGAGAGAGATTGTGAGAGAGAGAAAGCTCGTGTAAATCAAGGTGTGACAACTTGTGAAGCAAGATTTAATCCAATTTCCTTTCTCTACTTGATCATTTTCTAGTACTTTACTTGCATTCTTTAATTCAAGCTTTACTTTCATTGCACTCTTATTCATGAATTGCTTTTCTTGAGCTTGTATTTTGTAGGTTTTTCTCTAGAATTTTTAGTGCTCTAGGTCTTCTTCTTCCTCCCTAGAAATTCTGCAAGAGAGAGATTGTGAGAGAGAGAAAGCTTGTGTAAATCAAGGTGTGACAACTTGTGAAGTAAGGTTTAATCTAATCTCCTTTCTCTACTTGAGCATTTTCTAGTACTTTACTTGCATTCTTTAATTCAAGCTTTACTTTCATTGCACTCTTATTCATGAATTGCTTTTCTTTTCTTGTAATGGCTAGTAGCTAATTTCTTCTAACGTGACTAGCTAACAACTAATCTTGCTTGGGTGAATACAAATTCTTCATCTTGCAATTGTTGAGTCTTCTTCATCCCCGATGGGTTACTTTCATGCTTGGCAATTTCTTGTTGTAATTCTCCATATGATTCATGTGTGCCTCATTTAGAGCCTTGTCTTTAGAACAAGTGCCTTGATGGAATATGGAGATGGATCACCAACCATATGCTATTTGTTGTACAACTTCTTTACTTCAATTAATGAATGTTGTATCTTCTTCCTTAGCATCCCTTGAGTGGCAACTCTTTTGATTCCACCATTGAAAGTCTATCTTGAAGGCCTATGACATCAATGAGGCTACAAGACAATTCCAAGAAGATCACCCGTCAATCAAGTGGGAAAGTAACTAGACCAACACACAAGACAAACATATGCCGATGAATTAACATGAGGCAAGCATCACCCTAACGGAGATTAGTAAGTTAGCAAGTTAGTAATGTTAGCTAGTCATGGCTTTTCTCATTTAAAAGTCTTCTACAAGTTTTCATTCTTCTAGTATAAATTCCAAAGCAAATCTTGTCTTCTATTCTTTTCATTTTATTTCCATAGTTTTCATTTCATGTACAAACCAACCACCAATTCTTTCATTTCTTTTTCCATGTCTTTTGCATTATTTTGAAACAAAGAAGAACATTCGTTTTCTATCTTCACATTAAACCGTAAAGCTTCCATCGTGAGCTCTCCTTGTGGATTTGACCCGTATAGCTTGTGCTACTACGGTGATTTGGAAAGGATACATCGATCATTTTAAATACATTGTGGAGTGATCAAGCATCTAAGGTTGACTCTAAACCTTCTCTCTTTTGTTGAATATTTCTGCATTTATACTCCACTATCCTTTTCCCAATCAAAAAATATATAAAAAAAATATGTATATAAATAAATAATAAATACTTAGCCACTAATTAAGCTGGTTAGTTGATTAGTATCCAATATTGCATATTTTATATCATAATCCCCATGCATAATACAAATAAATAAGTGATTTTTAATCCTCTTCTCTACTTATTTGCAGGTATATACTTAAAGGAGAGTTAGTCAATTAATTACCTTAATTAGCAATAATTAAGGTGATTAATTAAAAGATTAAAGATAAAGCCAAATCCAATCCAGATCTAGAGAGATCCGCGCAACAAACTCAGAATCCAAGTAGTCCACGTGGATAACCACCCAACGACCAGATCTCACCAGAAAATCTGGGCTCAACGGCCCAGAATCCGCGGCGATCCCGCGGCAATCCGCGGCAATCTTGGGGCTGTTGGTCCCCGGATTTTGTGGCAACAAACATCTCTCTGGAAGCTTCCCATTTCTCCTATAAATACCCCATGAAGACCTGCGAGCTGGGATTGATCAGAGAAGAGAGGAGATTAGTTTTAGGTGTTGTAATTTTCATTTTTCTCTAGGTTTTGTTCTTTAGTTCCCTCTTCTTCTCTATCCCTAGATTTCATTACAAAAGAGAGTGATTGTGAGGGAGAGAGCTTGTGTAATCAAGGGTGACAACTTGAAGCTATGCAAGGATTGATCCATCCTCCATTCCTCTACTTGAGTTTGATTCTAGTTTCTTGCATTCTTTAATTGCTTTCCTTATTGCTTTGTTTACTTCTTGCAATTTACTTTCATGTCTTGTATTTTTCTAATGGCTTCTTGTAGCTAATTTTCATTCCATGTACTAGTTTACCACTAGCTTAGCCACTTCACTACTCATGGGTGATTGCTTTTGTTAATCTTGCAAGTGTATGATCTTCTCTTCTCCGATGGTTAAACCACCATCTTGCAAATGAGAAAGTAATTAGGTCAACATGTGAGAGGAATTCTAAGCCTATGGAGTGACAACATTAGGCAAAGCTTTCATTATCAAGGAGATTGGTAAGCTTTGGCAAGCTAGCAAGGTAATCTAGTCTTGAATCGCTTTCTTTAAGTTTCTTGTTCTTTTCTTGTGAATACCACAACCAATTCTTGATTTCTTTTCCAACGACTTTTCCACCATGAACATATCCATCTTCTTTTAGTTTCTTTTGCATCACTAAGTTTATAATCAAGAGAAGACTACTAGTTTTATCACTTCACAACCTAACGTTTAAAGCTTCTATCGCGAGCTCTCCCTGAGATCCGACTCGGTATAGCCCTAGGCTATAGCGGAGACAAGAAAGGGTACATCAAATACATTCTATACACATAATAAGTACACCTCCTTCGTCTAATCAAAATTTTGGTTAGACTGGAAAGGGCGTACTTATTATGTGTATAGAATGTATTTGATGTACCCTTTCTTGTCTCCGCTATAGCCTAGGGCTATACCGAGTCGGATCTCAGGGAGAGCTCGCGATAGAAGCTTTAAACGTTAGGTTGTGAAGTGATAAAACTAGTAGTCTTCTCTTGATTATAAACTTAGTGATGCAAAAGAAACTAAAAGAAGATGGATATGTTCATGGTGGAAAAGTCGTTGGAAAAGAAATCAAGAATTGGTTGTGGTATTCACAAGAAAAGAACAAGAAACTTAAAGAAAGCGATCCAAGACTAGATTACCTTGCTAGCTTGCCAAAGCTTACCAATCTCCTTGATAATGAAAGCTTTGCCTAATGTTGTCACTCCATAGGCTTAGAATTCCTCTCACATGTTGACCTAATTACTTTCTCATTTGCAAGATGGTGGTTTAACCATCGGAGAAGAGAAGATCATACACTTGCAAGATTAACAAAAGCAATCACCCATGAGTAGTGAAGTGGCTAAGCTAGTGGTAAACTAGTACATGGAATGAAAATTAGCTACAAGAAGCCATTAGAAAAATACAAGACATGAAAGTAAATTGCAAGAAGTAAACAAAGCAATAAGGAAAGCAATTAAAGAATGCAAGAAACTAGAATCAAACTCAAGTAGAGGAATGGAGGATGGATCAATCCTTGCATAGCTTCAAGTTGTCACCCTTGATTACACAAGCTCTCTCCCTCACAATCACTCTCTTTTGTAATGAAATCTAGGGATAGAGAAGAAGAGGGAACTAAAGAACAAAACCTAGAGAAAAATGAAAATTACAACACCTAAAACTAATCTCCTCTCTTCTCTGATCAATCCCAGCTCGCAGGTCTTCATGGGGTATTTATAGGAGAAATGGGAAGCTTCCAGAGAGATGTTTGTTGCCACAAAATCCGGGGACCAACAGCCCCAAGATTGCCGCGGATTGCCGCGGGATCGCCGCGGATTCTGGGCCGTTGAGCCCAGATTTTCTGGTGAGATCTGGTCGTTGGGTGGTTATCCACGTGGACTACTTGGATTCTGAGTTTGTTGCGCGGATCTCTCTAGATCTGGATTGGATTTGGCTTTATCTTTAATCTTTTAATTAATCACCTTAATTATTGCTAATTAAGGTAATTAATTGACTAACTCTCCTTTAAGTATATACCTGCAAATAAGTAGAGAAGAGGATTAAAAATCACTTATTTATTTGTATTATGCATGGGGATTATGATATAAAATATGCAATATTGGATACTAATCACACCCCCACACTTATTCTTTTGCTCGTCCCGAGCAAAAACAAAGAAAAAGAAAAGAAAAACTAAGCTACAAGTTTATTACACCACTTTCGCAGGTGACGCGATTGCACTGAGCATGTGCAACAAGCCGTTAAACCTCTAGGTTACCCTAGAGGAGGAGTGTTGTCTCCTGAGGGTTTTCAGCGGATTACACCCACAAAATCCATAAAGAAAGAAGACAAATGTTAGTATTTTCGAAAACGCATTTTGAATAAGAGACATGTTTACGATCTATTTTTGCAAAAATATAAGTGATCCTAGATCATAAGTCCACCTATAATCATTCTTCCTTAAACTTAGTCTCTATGCAAGATCTTGTTTTTAATTAAGGTAAGAGTTCAAAATTGGATTGAATATTTTATCTTTCATAAAACCTAGATAATATACACACCGTGCTCTGTGAAAATTTCTGGGATTTCAACTCCAACCATAAAGCCATTTATTTATATATATATATATATATTTTTTTTTTTTCTTTTTCTGCTTTTTTTTTTTTTTTTTTTCTTCCCTTAGTTTAGGCTTTCTAGTCTACCCTTGTAGCGAGCCTTTAACCGATGACTCCCAAACCAGACGGTCTTAGGGCACCAGATGAGAAAACATCCCTCGGGTTTAAGGTCTCGAGTAAAAAAGGCCACAAAACTAAGGGGGATTATTTATTATCACCGTTAGGCGTGAATAATCATGCTTCTTGAGGCACAATTATCCAGCTTAATTAGTGAAATCACCGTTAGGCGTGAGTCATTATGCTTCTTGAGGCACAATTTCCCAGCTTAATAAGTGATGCCTTATTTATATATTTTTTTCTCTTTTTTTTTTCTTTTTTTTTTATATATATGGCATTTTTGGTCTTTGTTTCCATCCCAAGAAATGTGTAAGTGTGAAGTGCATATTATCTCAGGCAAAAAATTCAAGATAAGAATATCTCACCAATTTTACTTACTTAGCCTATAATCTTAAACAAGATCTATTACTTCAACTATGTTTAAGATGTCATAATTAAGGCTTTCTTAATTTCTAAGATACATCTTAATTTTCTTAAAAATAGAACAAAACTTTGTCTCTTTTTCAAAAAGTTTTTATTTTTTATTTTTTATTTTTTATTTTTTATTTCTAAAAGAAGTATAAAAGAAAGAAAATCTAAAAACTCTAAGTTAGTAAACCCTCCCCCACACTTATTTCATGCATTGTCCTCAATGCATCATGATATATGTATGCATGAAACAAAATGGAAAGGGAAGGAATAAAAATTACCTTAGGGTGGTGGTTCCGGTGGTGGTCTGATTGGTCCACGGAACATGGCCCAATCATTTTTTCTTTGGGTTTTCAGGAACCCACCAACCATATCAGAAATATGACCCACTAAAAAGATGCATGCGTGTGTTATTTTAATTATGTACATGCCCCCATCTAATTTTAAGATTTTCCAAATAATTTCAGACTCAAATTTATCAAATTCCTTGTCACAGAATGGAGTATGAACTGATAGAACTGTTGACTTGGACTCGGAAAGGAACACCGACTCAGGATTATGATTTAAATCAAGTGATGGTTCAGGAGTCGAAGTGAAGTCAGAAATTGTGTCCAAGTCAAGAAATGAAAACTCAAGTCCACAATCAGAGTTCAACGATGGAATGTGACTTTCTAAAAGTGATATCTCTTTACTTCCAATTTTAAGAAATTCAAGCTCATCACCGTACAATTCTTCAAAACTTAAGTCAACATCTTCCACTAGAATTGTACAATCTGTTTTAGAAGTAAAGAGATTGAGAAAATCAAGGTCACATTTGAGTTCAATTCCACAAGATGGAGAACTTGCCAGAATGTCAATGGTATCTTCGGAAGTGTAAAATTGGGCAAGTTCAACATGATCCTCAAAGATGGATGATTCACTTTCATTGTGAATTGTGAAAGGATCCAAAATTGACTCCGGGAAAAGATTGATGTGAGGTAAAGATACCGGAGTCATTATGGAATAAGGAAAAAGGATTGAAGCACAAAGTTGGGGTTCAAGATCACATTCCTCATGTAATTCAATTAAATGTAGAGAACTTGCCAATTTATCAATGGGATTTTCAGAAGTATGGAATTGGCCAAGTTCTATGTGATCATCATAAAAGATTGGTGATTCAATTTCACAATGGATGGAAAATGGATTCAATTTTGACTTTGGAAATGGATTGAAAACCGGTAAGGATATGGAAGTCATGATTGAATCTGGAAGTAAATTGGAATCATCAAATGAAAGTTCAGGATCAAATTCATTTTCCAATTCAATTTCAGAAAAAGGAAAACTTGCCAAATTGTCAATTGGATCAGAAGTGTGGACAAGTTCATTTTTAGGAAATGAGAAACTTGCCAAAATGTCAACGGGATTTGAATTTGGACAAGTTCAAGTTTAGGAAATGAAAAACTTGCTAATGTATCAATTGGATATGAAGTTTGGACAAGTTCAGGTGAGTGTGCTGAAATTGAATCTGGATTTCCAAGATTACATGACTCTTTGGATTTAGAGTGGCTAGTGACATTAGAAAGAGGATGAGAATGAAGAGTTTGGATCATCAATTCTATGTCACGATTCCTAGCATTTTGAGCATTGGTCATGTCTTCAAGCATCTTTCCATAATCGATGATTTCATTGTTTTGATGGAAAGAGGAAGTGTTGTCTTGGAAGTGTGAGTCAAAAGTGTGTGATGATGGAAAAGTTGACTCACACAAGAAATCTGTACTCGGTTCACAAGCAAATGGTTGTTCATTATGAAAAGGTGGAACTGAGTAAGATTCTTGAGAATATGGTGGAATTGGAGAGACAAATGGTTTTTGAAGTTGTTGCTCAACTCTCAGTAAACTGGCTTCTATACTCCTTTGCAACTCAGATTTTTCTTCAAAGGGAGGTTCAGAAAAAAGAGTATATGAAGTGGACTCAGGAAATGAATATGGTGGACAAGGTGAATATGGTGGACAAGGATTTTGATAATTTGACTCGGGGTACTGGAATCCCCAATTACTCGGTAAAGAGTTGAAATTATTTTGGACATTATAATTATTAGATGGGGGGTATGGGTCGTAGTGATTCGGATAAGGCCAACCCGGTGTATGTGGTTGGTGCATATTATAAAACACCGGGTTGGAATTATCCGAATATGGTGTGTGTGTGACATAAGGATTATGATGGAAAGAATTGTAATTGTAAGCCATATCACACATTCACAAACAAACAAACAAACAAACAAACAAACAAAACAAACAAACAAAAGAAGAAAAGAAAAGAAAAAATTCTAACCTAAGTTAGGGTAGACTTAGACCTAGACGACTCCTAACAATAGATCGTCCACAGGAGGTTCAGTGTAGACTCTAACCACAAGCTAATCAGCCAGGGAAGGGTAAGGTTGGTGGGAGGTTTTCCGTCCGGAGACGTTCCTTAATTAAGTAACCAGCAACCTTCGGGCTTTCGGCCCTCAACCCCTTTCCTAGACACTGATTTTGCAAGAGTTAAATTCCAACACTTTTCCCCCTTAGGATAATCTCCTAATTGAGTCCGAGATGTCCCTAGGGCCAACGTCTACTTTTTTTATTAAATTAGAGGCTTGGGTTAGTGAGTGCTTAGGAAAATGGTTTTCGGGCTAAGGAAAGGGTAATGACCTCCCCCACCTTATCTTATTTACGGGTATGCCCTTAAATTTGAATTGTGCAAGTGTACAAGAAATATAGCTAGGATACACTCAAAGCAAGAAAATCAAGCAAGAGTTTGTCCTAGTCTAAATGCAATGCTAACACGTACCTTGCCTCCACGCACTCTTCAACAGTAAAAGTAAAGAATTGAAAGACACGTGCCTAAAATGCAAGTGTCTAAACAATTTTTAGCAATTATCAACCAATTTTTACTGTTGTATTAATTAACAGGAATACAGTGAAGTATACAGGAAATCAAGTATAGAAGCAGTTGTATCTTGCAGAGCAGAAGCCCCTGCAAAAATTTTGTCAGAAGTGAGCTCTTTTGTGCCGCGTTTCCACGGCAAAGCTTGTGGATCCGCGGCACTCCAGAGGGATCCTGGGCTCTGCTTTCTTGAGCAGAGGCCCAGGTCCACTTATATGTAACTGCAACAAAGATTTTCCTGTTTCTTGACCTGTAACCTGCAAACAGAGAAGAAGAATCGTTTAGTACTTCACTTTAAAACAAAAATAACGTCGCTCTCCCCGGCAACGGCGCCATTTTGATTAGACGGGAAAGGGCGTACTTATTATGTGTATAGAATGTATTTGATGTACCCTTTCTTGTCTCCGCTATAGCCTAGGGCTATACCGAGTCGGATCTCAGGGAGAGCTCGCGATAGAAGCTTTAAACGTTAGGTTGTGAAGTGATAAAACTAGTAGTCTTCTCTTGATTATAAACTTAGTGATGCAAAAGAAACTAAAAGAAGATGGATATGTTCATGGTGGAAAAGTCGTTGGAAAAGAAATCAAGAATTGGTTGTGGTATTCACAAGAAAAGAACAAGAAACTTAAAGAAAGCGATCTAAGACTAGATTACCTTGCTAGCTTGCCAAAGCTTACCAATCTCCTTGATAATGAAAGCTTTGCCTAATGTTGTCACTCCATAGGCTTAGAATTCCTCTCACATGTTGACCTAATTACTTTCTCATTTGCAAGATGGTGGTTTAACCATCGGAGAAGAGAAGATCATACACTTGCAAGATTAACAAAAGCAATCACCCATGAGTAGTGAAGTGGCTAAGCTAGTGGTAAACTAGTACATGGAATGAAAATTAGCTACAAGAAGCCATTAGAAAAATACAAGACATGAAAGTAAATTGCAAGAAGTAAACAAAGCAATAAGGAAAGCAATTAAATAATGCAAGAAACTAGAATCAAACTCAAGTAGAGGAATGGAGGATGGATCAATCCTTGCATAGCTTCAAGTTGTCACCCTTGATTACACAAGCTCTCTCCCTCACAATCACTCTCTTTTGTAATGAAATCTAGGGATAGAGAAGAAGAGGGAACTAAAGAACAAAACCTAGAGAAAAATGAAAATTACAACACCTAAAACTAATCTCCTCTCTTCTCTGATCAATCCCAGCTCGCAGGTCTTCATGGGGTATTTATAGGAGAAATGGGAAGCTTCCAGAGAGATGTTTGTTGCCACAAAATCCGGGGACCAACAGCCCCAAGATTGCCGCGGATTGCCGCGGGATCGCCGCGGATTCTGGGCCGTTGAGCCCAGATTTTCTGGTGAGATCTGGTCGTTGGGTGGTTATCCACGTGGACTACTTGGATTCTGAGTTTGTTGCGCGGATCTCTCTAGATCTGGATTGGATTTGGCTTTATCTTTAATCTTTTAATTAATCACCTTAATTATTGCTAATTAAGGTAATTAATTGACTAACTCTCCTTTAAGTATATACCTGCAAATAAGTAGAGAAGAGGATTAAAAATCACTTATTTATTTGTATTATGCATGGGGATTATGATATAAAATATGCAATATTGGATACTAATCATTAGTCGTGCCTCAAGAAGCATTGCCAATCACGCCTAAAGGTGGTTAAGTCCTTAAATTCCTTCGTGGCCTTTTTTACTCGAGTTCTCTAACCCTAGGGATGTTTTCTCATCTGGTGCCCTAAGACCGTCTGGTTTGGGAGTCATCGGTAAGAGACTCGTTACAAGGGTAAACTAGAAAGCCTAAGGATGCTAAGGAAATGTAAATAAAAAATATTGTATATATATAAAAAAATGTTATATATATTAGTAAATAAATGAACTTAGTCTAAGAAAGATCCTTCATATTTATAGATGTATATATCCTAGGATTGATGCAAAATCCGGTTTTTGATTTTTTCCCTAAAAACTTAACCTAAGATGAAAACAAAAATCCAAATAGACGCTTATAAAAGGAATGACAAGTTTAGGGTAACCTGAAACCTATAACTTAAGTGAGAATCTTTAAAACATGGATTAAAATTTTCACCAACCCTTTTATTTTTCTTTACGGATTTTGTGGGTGCAATCCGCTGAAAACCCTCAGGAGACAACACTCCTCCTCTAGGGTAACCTATAGGTTTAACGGCTTGTTGCACATGCTCAGTGCAATCGTGTCACCTACGAAAGTGGTATAATAATCTAGTTAGAATTTTCTTTTTCTTTCTTTTTTGCTCGAGGATGAGCAAAAGCTAGGTATGGGGGTGTGATTGTTATTCATTTTTGCATATATTACCACATCCATACCATGCATATTGCAAATAAAAATGTGATTTTAATCCTTTTCTCTCTATTTTTGCAGGTCCATATTCTAATTAAGAAAAGGCCCAAATCCCTTTAATTATCAAAAATTAAAGGAAAATAAATCAAAGCCCAAAAGAAAGCCCAAATGTTGAGGCCATGATCAGAAGAGATCCACGCGCCAGCTCATACTTCCAGAAGGTCCACGTGGCTAACAACCTACGAGATATGCGCAACAGAAATCTCAGCCTCAACGGCCAAGATTTTGCCGCGCTTTCCAGGATTTTGCCGCGTGTCCACGGCGGTTACAAGGCCGTTGAGGCCGAGATTCTCTCCAACAACCTGGATTCTGGAGCTTTCTCTCTGAGGCTATAAATACACCACCAGGGCCTTCGCAAAGAGGAGGAGAGAGGAGAGATTAGAGGATAGAGTTTGTATTTTGTAGGTTTTTCTCTAGGATTTTTAGTGCTCTAGGTCTTCTTCTTCCTCCCTAGAAATTCTGCAAGAGAGAGATTGTGAGAGAGAGAAAGCTTGTGTAAATCAAGGTGTGACAACTTGTGAAGTAAGGTTTAATCCAATCTCCTTTCTCTACTTGATCATTTTCTAGTACTTTACTTGCATTCTTTAATTCAAGCTTTACTTTCATTGCACTCTTATTCATGAATTGCTTTTCTTGAGCTTGTATTTTGTAGGTTTTTCTCTAGGATTTTTAGTGCTCTAGGTCTTCTTCTTCCTCCCTAGAAATTCTGCAAGAGAGAGATTGTGAGAGAGAGAAAGCTTGTGTAAATCAAGGTGTGACAACTTGTGAAGCAAGGTTTAATCCAATCTCCTTTCTCTACTTGAGCATTTTCTAGTACTTTACTTGCATTCTTTAATTCAAGCTTTACTTTCATTGCACTCTTATTCATGAATTGCTTTTCTTTTCTTGTAATGGCTAGTAGCTAATTTCTTCTAACGTGACTAGCTAATAACTAATCTTGCTTAACTTCTAACTCTTGGGTGAATACAAATTCTTCATCTTGCAATTGTTGAGTCTTCTTCATCCCCGATGGGTTACTTTCATGCTTGACAATTTCTTGTTGTAATTCTCCATATGATTCATGTGTGCCTCATTTAGTGCCTTGTCTTTAGAATAAGTGCCTTGATGGAACATGGAGATGGATCACCAACCATATGCTATTTGTTGTACAACTTTTTTACTTCAATTAATGAATGTTGTATCTTCTTCCTTAGCATCCCTTGAGTGGCAACTCTTTTGATTCCACCATTGAAAGTCTATCTTGAAGGCCTATGACATCAATGAGGCTATAAGACAAGTCCAAGAAGATCACCCGTAAATCAAGTGGGAAAGTAACTAGACCAACACGCAAGACAAACCATATGCCGATGAATCAACATGAGGCAAGCATCACCATAACGGAGATTAGTAAGTTAGCAAATTAGTAAGGTTAGCTAGTCATGGTTTTCTCCATCTTAAAGTTTTCTACAAGTTTTCATTCTTTTAGTTTCTTTTCTAAGTCAATCTTGTTTTCAAATTCTTTTCGTTTTATTTCCATCATGCACAAATCCTCAAATTCTTTTACTTCTTTTTCCAATTCTTTTACATTCTTTTAAAAACAAAGAAGAACCTTCGTTTTCTATCTTCACTTCGAACCGTAACGCTTCCATCGCAAGCTCTCCCTGAGAATCGACTCGTATAGCCTATGCTACTACGGAGATTTGGAAAGGATACATTAAACGTTGAATACATTGTGGAGTAATCAAGCACCTAAGGTTGACTCTAAACCTTCTCTCTTTCATTGAATATTTGTGCAATCTACCACACTATCCTCTTTCCCAATCATCAGTATCCCTTCTGCGTCTGGATTATAGACACTTAATCATTTTCATTTATACTTCTAATCAAGTGTCATTTTCTTATGCAGTGCGACATTCTTCCGACCCACTCTCCAAGAGGCGCCACTTCGGGCACATAGGTGGTGCTGACCGCGATTTGACCTTTGTGTTGCAAAGGACTGCTCCTATGACTACTGACAAGTTGAAGGAGCGAAGGGAGAGGCTCTCCAATGCTGACATTGCAACCTTTCGGGAGCTTATGACTGATGCGGTATTCACAACGGATGCTCGCGCTCCGATGGAGAAGCCTGCTTTCTTCTTTGGAGACCACATCAGCGAGGGCGGCTATCTTTGCATGACGGAGATTATAAATGGCTCCGTCAGATAGGGGATAGAAGATTCTTTCTTCCGAACATGGAGAGGATGTACCCACTGTCTTATCTCCAGCACATGTCCGTCCCTCGAAAGATGACATGGGAGCTTTCCCGACCAGTCCCGGAGGTTACTCTCGGCAGCTTAGGCTCCAAGAAGGTCTATCATGCTGGTCATGATAAGGAGGCTATCGGCCTGTTTCCCGGGCTGTTCAGGACCGATCACCCAGTAGGAGAAACTCCTAAACTCGGCACCACCTTTCTCAACGCATTCATGAAGGTGGGGGTGATTTTCCGGTCGACTTCCGTGCGCCCGGGTGGATCCATTCCACCGAGAAATATTGGTGGGGCAAGATGGTGAGCTTCGTCCTTACCGATCTTGGAGGCCTGTTGGAGCAGGTGGAATTGTACCAAGCGGTCAGGCCCGTGCAGTATGGTATTCCAACAAGTTCTCAGAACTTCTTTGGGATCTTGGAGCGGTACAATCCTCTGACGGGACATTCTTCACTCCGGTTGGGGAGATGGGCCTTGCCCTGCACGAGCTGTTCAAAGTCTCGGGGCTGGTGATGGGGGACTCTCCCTATGAGGAATACGTCCCGACCGCTGAGGAGCTTCACCTTATGAAGAAAGGGTCTCCTCGGGTGTACGAGACTTATTGGGAGGTGTTATGTCACTTCCACATTTGCGGCCAGATAACCTCTTGGAGGGCGAGGGGAGTCAAGCAGCTGTCCTGGGCAAGCTACTTGTTCAATGGCGTCAATCAGAAAGACCATCCAGTGACCCGACTGGCTCCCAGCTCCGACGAGGAGATTGCCGATAAGATCAATGCTTCTGTAGACTCCTACACCACGGAGTCGAACGAGGATACTTTCGAACCTGACATGGTTTTCAAAAGTTTCCATCACCAAGCCCAGATCCCTATCTCCAATCGAGCACTGTTGGCGGGCTTCTTAATGTTGTGGTTGAAGCGCTGTGTGGTGCCGACACTGCCACATGAAGTGATTGTTGCCGACGTAGTGTACCCGGCGGTGCTCCTGACCTATGGTAGGTCCGTAGCCCTCCTTCCAGCCATGGCGGCCGGTATTCAAAGCGGGTTGCGGGCCTTGACTCAGAGTCTGTGCAGGGCAGAGAAGGTTGTCGACTCCCAGGGTGAGCCGATTGTTGACTCGGAGGGAGGCCGACGGTAAAACGTCCCAACCCTCGGGTTGAACTTCCCTACACGTACCTAATGGCTTGTTACGTTATGCACTGTCCCTCTTTGATGACGCCGGTGTCTTGGAGTGAGGGGTTTATCCCTTTCGTACAGCGGTTGGAGAATTCAAGCTGGTGCAACACCTACATGTATTTCATTCGGAAATGCATTTTAGCTGCTTCGAACTACCAGCTCAATCGCTGCTTCCCCGAGATTGCTGGTGCATCTTTCGGGGATATACTTGCTGACTTCGTGGGCTCAGATGACTTCACGAGGCTATCCTCGGGAGCTTTCTGGTGGTTGGTCAATATCCTGCCTGGGTACGTGCTTTTTCGACAAGGGAATTCATGCACTATTGAGCCGTACATGCCGAATCGCTTCGCCCGACAGTTCGGCTATGACCAACTATATGTCGGTAATCCCAACGCTCGACTCTCCTTCAGTGGGAACTTGTTTGAAGGTGCTAGGACTTGATATTATAGTGTGGCTGGAGGGACGGATGCGCTTTTTCGTCTGCCCCTTAAAGAACCAAAAGGCTGTACAAGCCTTAGCTTCTGTACCTGGTACTTCCAAGCCAACCAAACGCCTGACTTTGCTCTGGAGTACTCATGCATTGAGAGTATTAATGCATCTTACGAAGCAAAGTTGGGGTCCAACAAACGCTCTCGAGGCGTTGAGGAGTATCAGAAGGCTCTGAAGGAGACCAGAAGAGTATCAAGGGAGGAGCCGCGGGCAGCAAAGGGTCGACAGGTGACGCGTAAGCGTTCTCAAAGTTCTACTTCCACTGTTGATCCCGCCCCCAAGAAGGTCCGAAGAGACTTGGCGGCCGCAGTTTCTCCGTCCGGTGACATACCTTCTGGTGTTGAAGAACAGAGGGAAGAAGCGGAAGATGAGGATGACGCCCCCTTACTCCGTACCAGTGGGTTGCGCAGCAGGGGCCCCATGATTCTAGAAGAAGGGGAGTTTGCTGATAAACCCACCGCTGCTGACGAGGCTGAGCAGTTTGAAGCCGACATAATGAGCGGAAGTGATGTTGAGATTCTAGGGGTCTCAACTCAGCATGGATCTTCTTCAACCCGCGAGGGGAGGGATGAGGCCCAACAGCCCGGGTCCCCTAGTGTATTAATCCCCAGTCCTCGGGTAGTTGACCCCAGCCCTACCACTGGGGTATTTGGTGGCAAGGCCCCGGTTGCCGAGGTTTCCCATGTTGCATTATCGTCTTCTTCATCCGAAGAAGAAGAGTATGACTCAGGCGACGAGGTCGACTTTGGCGATGAACCCGCTCCTCCGGATCCGAGTAAATTCTCACACATCTCGGAAGAGGAAATATAAGGGTGTGAGCCGGTGACGGCGTTATCACAAGCGGCAACTGCTCCTGCTGAAGGTACTCTTGTTGTCTAGTTGACCCGGTTTTCCCTTTTTAATTAGGGAAAAGGTTCTGACATTTTCCTTTTATGCTACAAGGATGGCCGCGGATAGCGAGGCTACTACTTTCTCACATATCGAGGAGATGGTGCAGGAGCTGGTCCAGCTGGGAAGAGTTGAGGCTCCAGTTGCTGAGATGCCTCAAGAGAAGGCAGCCATAGAAGTCGGGGAGACTTCCACCCTGCAGGATTTGCCTAAGAACCCGCCATCTTTGGAACCTCAACTAGGTAAGGAAATATTGATATTTTGAATGTTTTCCTTTTATTGTCATGACTGACGCTTTGGTGATTCGCAGGGAGGGCTGAGGAAGCTCAGGCAGAGGACCTGGCAGTCAGTGCCTGCCCGGGAGGCCGTGCGGCTCAGACCTCGGCCAAGGACCCTGAAGAGGTCGAGCTTACCATCATTTCATCGGTTGCGGAGGTCTCTACAGACGTAGTACCTCCAGAAGCCGGCGGCCGCTCTTGTTCCTGCCGCACCCGTGGCCAACCCGACTCCTGTACCGGAAGAATCGGCTTACGTCCCTCGCCCCGTGATGGAAAGGGGATCGGGGAGCACTTCAGCGGAATTCTTCCCATGTGGTGATACCATGGGGAAGCTGGCGCGCCAAGTGGTGCAGCAGTTCTTTGCCTCTATGTGATCATGTATTGACCTCATTCTGTCTGGGAATAGCTCCTTCGAATTTGCTCGGATGTTTCTCGGAAATCTGGTTGAGAACATCAATTTAGCCGGAGGCCCTTCACCTGCCAAGGCATGTCAGTTGCTGGTGGAGCAGTTGGGACATGACTTGAAAGAGCTTAGATCCCTGAAGAATGCTGGCTCATTTCACGAGGCCCAGGAAACTCTGACCAGGCTTCTTGCTGCTCAAGAGCAAGAGCGAAGGGAGATGGAAGAAAGGATAGCTGAAAGGACCCGTCTTCTCCAATGTTTCCAGGCTGACCATCGGAAGCTAACTGGTGAGTCAAAGGAGTCCGAGATGGTCATGCAGGCTGCGAAGCAGGTTATCCTCGATGCTCGAGCTACCATAGCCAGAGCTGAGGCCTTGATTGCTATCAATGAACAGAAGTTGGCCAATTCCGAAAAGAGGCTAGCGGAATTAGAGGCTGCCAAGGTGCAAGTTGAGGACAATCTCTCTGTTAATTCTTTCGAGCTGGAATCCCTGCGAGTGCAGCTAGCTGCGAAGAGATTTTTATCCGAGGAGGAGCTATGGGCCCAGGCTCTCATGGAAGCTGAGAAGGCGCGTCAGCATGAGATACATCGCCTTAGAGAACAAATCCGTTTTTTGGCGAATCAGGACTTTTAGCCTTCTTCTTTTTTTTTCTTGTAAAGAAAAAGGACACTCTATTCACCAAGAGTGTTTGTACTTGCTTTTACCATTTTTTGAATAATAAAAGTCTTTGAAATTTTCTGTTCCATCTTCATTGCTCTGCTGTAGATGAATTCAACCTCTCAATCACAGATTTCGGATGTGCTCTTCTGGCTGGCTGGGAACGCTGAACTTAGATAAAACTAAGTTCTTTTGACGAAACGCGGCGTCGATTCGTAAAAAGAGACGCGGCTCTGAGTCACGCGATTCTGACCTGCTAGTGAAGACGCGGTTCAAGTAGACGCGAAGGACGCAGCTTCGAGCGTGACTCACTGGCCGCAGTCTTTAACTTTATCCAGGCGCAGGAATCAGGATGCATCAAGAGTGAGGTCTCATGCCCCTTACAATTGACGCGGTCTGGGACGTGACGCTGAGACTCGGTGCAAGACCTCTCTTTATCCATACAAATGCAGCTCCAAGACACTTGTGAAAGTGACAGGCCTTCTCTACTGAAGATATAAGCTTTGGGACGCAGCTCTATGTGCTTTCCCACTGAGACCCCCAGAATGAGTCCCTTTTGTTGATGGACGCAACCTTGAGTTATCCGAGAGACGCGGAGCAACTTTGAGTCATCCAAGAGACGCGAAGGGTCTTCTAACCTGGAATGAAGGAGAACGCAGCTCTCACATCTGCGTTTGGTGCAACTTCCCAGGCGTTAAGTGCAGCCTGACATAAAGATCCCGCGAGATTTTCAAACGTCAAGTCTTCGTTGACGATTGGGAACCCGCATCATCCGTTGTTTCCCGAAGCGGTTGTCCACGCGTCGGTTCTTCATTGGGCTTAGGCGTTAATGCCTTTTAATGCCAAACCGGTGCTAGCGGTTGGAGACCAGCGTCTTCGATGTTTCCCGAAGCGACGCTCCACGCGTCAGCCTTCCATTGGGCTTTGACAGTCGTGCGGTCATTAAGGCCGATGGTTCTGATTAATGAACCATTAATTATGGTTATTATGGGCTGCCTATAAATAGGGCTCACCCTCTCCCTTTAGCAGTCCCATACTTGGACTGTTTTCTTTTGACAGCGAGTGCGCTGAGGGGCTCCTTCTTCTCCCTTCAAGAACTTTACCAGGGGCTTGCCTCCATGGATGAAGATGACCCAGAGCTTTCATGCTTCTATTTGGTCTCTTTAGAAGATTACTACTGTCAAGTGATTTCAATAACAGAAGCCGTCTCCTTAAGCACCTTTTATGTCCGCGCTTCGATGCAGAGAGTTCAATTCTTAGTGGAGGCCTCTGCGGGTACGCCGTCCCGACTTGCCATGACATTTTTAACCCAGCTAAGTTTGAATTTTGATATCTCCTAAGGAGATTCATCATCCGGATGAAGTCTTAGTTGGTGCATTCCTTTTCTGGAATTTGCGCCATCGACTTAAACTTCTCTGGATGCCAGTATAGCAGATTTAGACACCTGGTCGCAGGCTTTGCACATAGAGCTCACGTCTTGGGGCTGTCGACTTAGGAGAATCTCAATTCAGACTGGAGGTCTGAGGCCTGAGTCTTGCAACCCCTGTTCATCCACAGGGAGATGGCAATTCTCGTGTCTGATTCTCTTCACGTCTCGTCCTTTAAGCGCGGATGTCAAATGAGACTGCGTCTGAATTCTGTGTATATCAGAATTTTGACCGCGTCTGTTTCTGCCACCGCAGATATTCGCTGCGCGGGTCATTCCCGCGTCTGAAATCCTTCGATAATAGCTGCGTCTGTCACTTAGTTTTTCTGTTGAAGTATACTAAGCTTCAAATCTTCTAATTTCGTTGCTTCTTGCAGGTAAGCTTGATCATCCTTTTTCATGTTCGCTGGGCCCGTGGGAGAATATATCGGCCGGCGAACTTGTTCGATGTTCGTCCACAAGAGAAGAAATCATGGTCCCCGTCGTCCACAAGGGAAGAAATCATGGTCCCTGACGGGGACTTAACCCTCGCCAAGATCTCTTTGAATTCGACGCACCAGTCATGCTTGCTGACATGGCATGGTCAGAGTAAGGATGGCGGCGGGGGTAGCGGTGGATATAGTGGTGGTTAGCATCCCCTGTGAGGTCTTAAAACCTCCTCTCTTACCCCAGAAGTGACATCGAGGAAACTCCATGCTCATTGGACGATCTTCTGGCGGAAGAGATGTTCATCAACGAAGGATCACACCCCCACTTCGGATGGTCCGGCAGGATCGGAGGATTCTGCTGCCATCAGACCTCAAGAACACCATTGCTCTCCATCAACCAGAGACTTCTTCGATGTTTACATCATGCATCGTGGTGCAACCAGCTTCTGATCATTGCCACAATGTCTGCTCCTACTTTGGCGCTCTTCCAAACATCTTGTACTTGGAGTCAAACGCAGCTTTAAGGAGTGAGTGCAACCTCTGAGAGAGAGACTTCTTTGTACTCCTTTATTTGTAACACTCAATCTTATTAAATAAGAGAGCGTTTTGTATCACTTTCATACGCCTGGATATATAAATAAAAGTGACACTTTTCTTTTTGTCTCTTCTATTGTCTTGAACTCTTTTGTCTCTTTTTAGTCAGACGCATAGAAGCAAAGAATCTTTGGCTTGTCAGAATCATGATGAAAATTTTAACAAGTCAAATTTTGTGAAAAAAAAATCCTATCTGAAGAACCCCGCAATGCTGTCAGAGGTGTGATATTAACTTGACAGAGATAAGATAATTTTGGTGGGCCTGCCACTTTATGAAAAGAAAGTGACAGGTTGAATTGGTACCCCCAGTGAAGATGAACTTTTATTAGAGGTCTAGGATTAACTTGATTAAGATCAGCTGGGGGGTTAATAAAAATACTGTTAATGGTGTAATGTTAACCTAATAATATTTTTAAGTGGACTTGTTATTCTATTGATGAGAATAACGAGTGAAACTAGATTCGCGGGGGATCTAGGAAAGTCTTTACCGTTGGAGGTGTGATATTAACTCAACGGGTTGAAAGTTGTCTTGTCAGAAGTGTGATGTTAACTTGACAAGAATGTGATTCAGAGGTGTGATATTAACTTGACTCAGAAGCATTTCAGCTTTCATTTGGGAAAACTGAAAGTGTCATTGTCATAGGTGTAGAGTTTAACTTGACAATGAGGGTAATGCTAGAGGTGTAATTTTGAACTTGGCATTAGTCATCTCGACTTCGACAAGGAAGTCCGAGGGAAAGTCATGGCCGTAAGTGTATTGTTGAACTTGGCGATGACCTGGATGCTAGAGGTGTGGTGTTAAACTTAGCATCGTTCATTTCAGCTTCGATATGGAAGTCTGAAGAAAGGTGACTGTCAGAGGTGTGATGTTAACTTGACAGAAACTCGATGTACTGTTTAGAAGTATAATGTTAACTTAACAGTAATTTGTCAGAGGTGTGGTATTAACTTGACAGAAATTGACTTGCGATATGAGTAATTTGAGGACCTGTCATTCTATTGATGAGAATCGACAAGTGGAGTTTAAAAATGTCAGAGGTATAGTGTTAACTTAACAAATTTGGATTTGCGATATGAGCAATTTTGAAGACTTGCCATCCTATTGATGAGCATTGGCAAATGAAATTTGAAGTGCCAGAGGTATAGTGTTAACTTGGCAACGACTGTATTTTGTAGACCTACCATTCTGTGGATGAGAATTGGTAAGGGATTTTGGAGGGGAAAGTTGAGTCGAGTCCACTTAGGATTTTTAGCAAACCCTCAGCTATCAACGGGTTTGAGGTGCCTTTACCAACCACCGTTTGAGTTGGGCTAGCCATGCTATTCCCCTCAGCATGATGAGTTGTCGAAGACTTATGTTGGGCTTGGAAGCCAATATTTTCCTCTATCCTTAGCCGTCGGAGGCATCGGATCAAATGGGAACACATGTCCCTTAGGATTTTTTAGCAAACCCTCAGCTGTCAACGGATTTGAGGTGCCTTTACCAACCACCGTTTGAGTTGGGCTAGCCATGCTATTCCCCTCAGCATGATGAGTTGTCGAAGACTTATGTTGGGCTTAAAGGCCAACATTTTCCTCTATCCTTAGCCGTCGGAGGCGTCGGATATTAATAAAGAAGCTCTTCTTGTTCTGATCAGAGGTGTAATTTTGGATTTGATCGGAGGAGGAGTACTATTAAGGATAGTAATTCTTCAAGAATCTGCCATTGATTGGCATCATGAGTGTATCGCCATTTGAAGTTATGAGGCGATACGATCCATTTGAGTAGACTGACTCTACTACGAATGGTCCTTCCCATTTGGGCTGGAATTTTCCTTTTGTCTTGTGCGTCATCACCATGGGTCTTCTGACAGCTAAGATAAGGTCGCCTTTCTTGAAAGTTCGCACTTTAACTTTCTTGTTGAAGGCTCTGGTAATTCGAGCTTGGTAAAGCTCGATTTGTTGCTGGGCCTGCAGACGCTTGTCATCTAAGGCTTCCAATTCTTGGAGTCGCTGTCGATGCTTCTCCTCATTCGTCATCTCTGCTGTCAGGGCGACGCGTAGAGATGGAATTTGGATTTCGAGTGGAAGCACGGCTTCACACCCATATACTAAAGAAAATGGTGTAGCTTTGGTTGGGGTTCGAACAGTTGTGCGATAAGCCCATAAGCATTCACCCAGCTTGTCGTCCCAGTCACGTTGACTTTTCGAGACGAATTTCTTGAGAAGCTTGCCAATGGTCTTGTTGAAAGCTTCTGCGAGGCCATTAGCGGCGGGGTAGTATGCCGTTAAGGACACACTCTAGATTCTGAACTTAGTGCAGAACCTTTGGAAAGCTTGACTGATGAACTGGGGCCCATTGTCGTGGACAATTCGTCGAGGTACCCCAAAACGGTAAATGACGTGATGTTTCACGAACTTGATCACGTCAGATGACTTCACCTCCTTCAAAGGAACGGCTTCAGCCCATTTGGAGAAGTAATCGGCTATTGCCAAAATAAACCGATGTCCTTTTGATGATGGAGGGCTGATAGGGCCAACTACATCCATCCCCCACATTTCAAATGGCCAGGTAGAGGCCGTGGAGTGAAGGTAGCCTGGTGCTTGATGGATGAAATCGCCATGTACTTGGCAGGCGTGACATCTTTTGGCATAAGTGATGGCGTCAGCGATCATCTTAGGCCAATAATACCCCAGCCTTTGGAGTCGGTATGCAAGTTTTGGGCTAGGTTGATGGGCTCCACACATACCATCATGGGCTTCTTTCAATACCTCCTGTGCCTCCTTTTGTGAAGGGCAGCGAAGCAAGATCCCGTCATGCGATGACGATACAGTGTTCGTGTAATCGCATTATAGTAGAATTTAGGGGCTTTCCTTCGAATGGCAGCCGCTTCCTTGGTGTCCTCAGGCAGGATGCCATACAAGACATAATCAATGTAGGGGAATCGCCAGTCTCTAGGCTCTGGACCGGTTGACAATTCCAGCGCTTCTTTGCTTTGAGAATCTCCTGTTGGTTCCTGGTAATCCTCAAGAGCAATTCTCGGGCAATACAGATCATGGCTGTAGACGAATATCTTCTCTATCGCTCCAGCTGGAAGAGCTAGTGAGGCCGCGAGGGATGCCAGTGCATCTGCATGCGCGTTTTGCCTGCGCGGTACATGATCGATGTAGAAGTTTGTGAACCTCTCGGCCATGTGGATAGTTGCGTTGTAGTAGGGTACTAGGTCCTCATGTCTGACTTCGTACTCCCCGCGAACTTGGCTGATGATGAGTTTAGAGTCGCCGTATGCCTCGAGATTTTTAACGCCAATCTTATCGGCGAATTGCATCCCAATCAAAAGAGCGTTGTACTCAGCCACATTGTTGGAGCAAGGCTCAGTTAGCGAGACGGCTCGGGGAATCACATAGTTCTGTGGCGAGACGAGTACTACTCCTACCCCCGCTATGATGTGTCCTTTTGGGCTTGTTCTGGATGCATCGTCAAAGAAGAGTTGCCACACTTGACTTTCAAACGATATCTAAGTCAAACAGACTTCGGCCACTTCATCTGGGAGATCCTTGTAGACTTTGGCTGCCCTCGGATCTGGGTGCTCAGGTAGGAAATCCGCCACCGCTTGTCCCTTAATAGCCTTTTGAGGCAAAAAGTGCATCTCATACTGGGATAGCAATATGGCCCATTTTGCCAGCCGGCCGTTCAATGATGAAGGCTTAGTCATAAGTAACCTCAGGGGGTTGACTTTTGATATGACATTTATAGTTTGGCCTACCAGATAGTGTCGCATTTTTTGAATGGCGAACACTAGTGCCAAACATTCCTTCTCGATCGGATTATACCGATGTTCGGCTCCGATCATTGTTCTACTCAGATAGTAGATCGCTTGCTCAAGTCCTTGATCATCGTTCTGAGCTAGTAGAGCTCCCAAAGAATGATCCATTGCTCGGACGTATACAAAGAAAGGTTTCTCGGATATCGGAGCTGCAAGGACTGGTGGTTGGGTGAGGTATTGCTTGATTTCCTCGAATGCTTGTTGGCAAGCGTCATCCCAAATGAACGAAACACCCTTCTTCATTAGCTTAGCGAAGGGTTGGCATTTTCCGGAGAGGTTTGAAATGAACCTGCGGATGTACGCCAATCGTCCTTGCAATCCCCTGAGTTCCTTGAGATTTCTCGGAGGTTGCATCTCCTGGATAGCGCGAACCTTTTCCGGGTCTAAATGGATTCCGGTGGAGGTTACAACAAACCCTAGGAACTTGCCACTGGCCACCCCCAGGAAGGATTTGGTAAGATTCATCTTCAACTGATGGGCCCGCATGATGTCGAAGACAACCTTTAGGTCAGCTATGTGATCACTTTTAGCGCGGCTTTTTACTGCAATGTCATCAACATAACATTCCACTGTTTTGCGCATTTGCTGATGGAAAATGGCGTTCATGGCCCTCTGATATGTTGCCCCCGCATTCTTCAGTCCGAAGGGCATGACGGTGTAGCAGTATACCCCCAATGGTGTCCTGAAGGAGGTGTGCTTTTCGTCGTCAGGATACATTTTGATTTGATTGTATCCTGAGAACCCGTCCATGAAGGACATTCATTCGAATCTACAAGTATTGTCAATCATAACATCTGTGATTGGCAGTGAGAATTCGTCTTTGGGACAAGCCTCGTTTAGATCACGGAAGTCGATGCAGATCCAGATCTTTCCGTTTTTCTTGGCAACGGGAACGATGTTGGCTACCCAGTCGGGATGTTGTTCTTCCCTGATGAAGCCAGAATCTATGAGCTTTCTGACTTCTGATTGAATCGCCTCCATTATCTCTGGGCGGAATCGTCGTCGTTGTTGTTTAACAGGCTTTACGTCCGAATTGATGTTGAGGCGGTGCATAACCACTTGAGGATCAAGTCCGGGCATGTCTTCGTAATTTCAGGCGAAGACATCTATATACTTTTGAACAAGAGATATTAGATCCTCTTTCTCCGAAGGTGACAGGCCGTCACTTATGAAGATGGGCTTAGGATTAGCTTCATCCCCTAGATTGATCTGAACAATCTTGTCTTCTGTGGGTGGCTCGCGCTGCTCAAAGCGGGTATCCCAAAGAGTATTTAAATGTTTGATCCAAGGATCTGTATCAGATTGGATCATTTCTTCATCTCCGTCTTCCAGGTGGCTTGTTGAAACCATGTTCACTGAAAGTTCTTTGAAGAGTTGCTGACACTGACATCTGACTCCCATGATGACGTGCCGGAAGAGTAATCGTGGCTTGACGATTCTCGAGAATCAGAGGCTGATGGAGCCGGAGTTGATACATAGCCTAACCCCTTGCGCGTCCGATGATAATAATCAGGTGCTTTTTCTTTCGGCACAAAGGATCGAAGTAGTGTTCTCCTTCTTCTGCCGAAGTTTTACCCGAGCCTGCTGGTTAGATCATATCTCATGTTTTTCATCATTCTGAGTGCCTTTGGCTCATAATGACCGAACTGAGGGGGTTCTTGCTCGCTTTCTGATTCTTCATGGTCCATTGGCTCGGAGTCAATTCGTCCAAAAAGAATTGGTCTTTGGCCCTTCCTTCTCGCGGGAACCATGAATATTGATTGTTGCGCATCGCCGACATTTCGACATGTTTCAAAGGACGATTTCACTGGTACATGCAACGATGTCAAAGCACCCATTGCCGACCAGAGATCGTCATCCACGTCGGTGCTAGTGTCGACGGTACTGAATCAGAAGCAAACACAGAAAAATACGCTAAATCCAATTCTTCATTAAGGTACCAACCGCCTACATCATCGGCGGAGGTATTATCAACATCGGGCTTATTAATGCCCGTTACAGGTGGATCTAGCTCCCACACACACTCATCTTCCTCCAGCTCGGTGTCGGCTTCATTGCCAGAGTCTGGTTCCTCCGGTTGCGGGACTTCATCTGTCTCCACAGATTCCTGATATAGGAGGGAATCTGTGAAATAATTCTCCACTCCCTTGAACGGATGCCTCTCGGCAATCAACGTTCGCACCTTTCCACTCCCGTTAATGTATTTCATGACTTGGTGTAGAGTAGAGGGAATGATAGAATTACGATGAATCCAGGGTCTTCCCAGCAGTAGATTGTAGGAGGTGTCAGCATCTATGACGTAGCATGTCACTTCTGACCTTAGATCTCTAATCTGGCATTTGAGCTTGACCTTCCCCATTGGACGGGTACTATTTGCACTGAACCCGTAAATGGTCGTTTGGGTAGGGCTCAAACGGTGAGTAGGAATCCCGAGATATTGCATGACTCTGCGAGGCATGATGCTCAATGCAGACCCGGGATCTACCTGGATGCGATTCACCTCAGATGATCCAATATACCCTGCGAAGTAAAGGGGTTGATCATGCTTCCCTTTGACTTGCATGTCTTCTGCCGTGAAGGTAATGCAGGGAATATTTTGGGAGGCGTGGAGGCAATCCTCTACATCTTCCTCCTTCAGTAGCTGGGTCATGAAGACCTCAGTATTAGCCAGAGCTTCTTGTAGAGCTTCTCTGGTCGACTTTGATAGTCTAAGAAGCTCATAAAGAGTAATCCGTGCTGGGATATTGGCTAACTGAGCTAGGACATCAAAGCGGTAAGGTGCTGTGGATCCTTCCGCTACGTCCTTCGAAAGAACTTGAGAAAACCGAAGTTCTTTTTGTTTCTCCCCGGGTTGTTTCGTGGAGGTTTTGGCTGGCTCTGCAGTAGGCCTTGGAGGAGTTATCGCCGTTTCGCCATACTTTTTCAAATATGGCTGCCCCGAACGGGTTTCTGCCACCAGCTGACTGGGTTCGGCGGCCAGAACTATTGTCTCCTCTTCTGAGTCGGTCAGCAGGGGAATATCAGTTTCCGCTTCTCGAGAAGAGGCACACACCACGTTGCAAGATGAGGCCTTTGCTTTGCCTTTGGACTTCCTGCTGGTTACAGTAGTCCATTGCTGGCCATCAATAAGGTCGGGATGGACCCACATGACTTCTCCCCGAGGTGTGGGAACAGGTACCAAGCCCTTTTCTTGCTGCTGGTGCGGGTCTGTGTTGACCATTCTCAGCTCTCCTCTTGAGATAGGGACTACTCCAGAGGGTGTTGGAGGTTGCCTTCCAAACTAGAGGACTGACGTCATATTAGCCGTCACCTTCTTCTGCTCTGGTCGGAGTTTCAATACCTCCGCGTCAATCAGGGCCTGAAGGATGTCCTTGAAGACATAACAGCTCTTGGTAGGGTGTCCCAACATCCTGTGGTACATGCAGTAGCTGGGATTGTCGGTCTTACCGACTTCCTCGGGGCGCCTAGCTTCAGGAAGCTTCAGCCGATTGCTCTTGTTAAGTAATTTGAAGAGCGAGTCGACATGTTCATCCTTGAAGGAATACTACTTGTTGGCCTGTGGTTGGCTTGAAGAGCCACTTCCCTTGACTGGTTGAGGTTTGACAGGGGACTTGGTCTCTGCTGCCAAGTTATCCTTCCTTCTTGTTTGGACGGATGTGTCTGGCGCGCGCCTTGTCAACTTCTCAGGTCTGGGCTTACCTTCTTCCGCTCTGACGCGGGCGACAATCTCCTCAGCCTGTTCACCCTGCTGGATCAGTTGCTTCCAGGTGCGGCTTTCAGCAACTCCTATTTGAGTAAGGAGTGAGGTTTAGAGGTTATGGCGGCATGTTTCCACCAGGGTGGCCTGGGTCATACCACTTGGGCATCGGAGTGCCACGTTCCGAAATCTTTCATGAAAGACTTAACGGACTCTTCCTTTCGCTGCTTGGTGGCTAAAAGGGTAGGCATGTTGACCTCCGAGTCATCTTCAAAGAAGCGAGTTAAGCAGAGCTTCTCCAAGTCGCCCCAATTCTTGATGGAGCCTTCTGGAAGCTTCATGAACCATTCAAAGGTCAGCCCTTTTAGGGTGCCGATGAATAAACGCGCCAGGATGGCGTCGTTTGTTGGCCCAAGGTTACAATCACCCTTGTTTAGTGTATTTTGATGATTACAAAACATATGAGTTATTTGTACTAATAACATTTGTTGTTTCAGTGTGTTTTCAGATTTCTATTCATACTAGAAGTCTTCTCTCACAAATACAAGGTTTTGGACTCAAGTCAACTCCAATTGGGCTCAAGATGCAAAAATTGAAGATCAAGTGGAGATAGCCCATCTTGAAGCATTGCCTTGAAGTCTTTTAGAGTTTGTAAGTTTAGAATGTTAAAGTTTGAATATAGGAAATTTGGCTCTAGGATTTGCACACACATTTGTTTCATGTATTTCCTATGTTTTGAAAATAGTTATTTCTAAGTTTTATGCCTTAGTTTTGAAATACACCTAGAGGGGGGGTGAATAGGTGTAATTGCTAATCTAATGCTCTTTTCAAATTTTACTTAAGTGAGTGATGCAACGATCTCTCAAAACACGACTAAGAGCCGAATACCCCTTGCGAGGTTCTGAACTCCTTCCTCCCAATTCCCCTTAAATGGGTTAGAGGTGCGCAATGCAACCGTGTTGTATTGAGGTGTGATCGAACAATTCCAAGTATGAAATGCGATGATGAAATGCACACAAGTATTGTAGCAAGAAATATTGAAGGCAAGTAAAATAAACAAGTAAGGATAGCACAAATAAAAGTTAGTTCACAAGCAATAAATTGGAAGTAATTTAAAGTAAGAAATTAAGCAAGAGGAACGCCAAGCCAATCGCAAACAAAGTGATTTGTTTCGAGGTTCGAGCCCGTAGCTCTAGTCCCCGCCTTCACCTCCGTGAAGGGTTTCCACTATCCCTTAGGATCCCGTACAAGTTAGGCCTCCAAAGACCTCAAGCCCGTAGCTTCACCTTACAAAGAAATTCCCCTTAGGAACTTGTCTCCACAAGAACAAAGAATTACAAATTGGTGATCTCAACTAGACCACAACACTCTTTCTCTTTTACAAACACTCTCACACTTTTACAACTTCACCTATAGAAAGAATATGAAATTTTTGGCTCTATGAAGTGTTTGTGAGAAAAGCTTCAGTTGTAGAGTGATATTAAGAATCAAACAACAACTGAAAATCAAACTTAAAAGAATGGAAATGAAAGCTTTAAACTATTTTTCTCTTTCTCTTGAAAAACTATGAAAACTTGTATTTTTCTTGGTTAATAACTAAGGCCTATTCTCCACTATTTATAGGGAGAGAATAGGTTAAAAACTCTGATTTTTCCAGCTAAAAACTTCTGCAAAAGCACCCCAACAACTCCTAAAAACTCTGTTAAAGAGAAAACATAAAACAGATTTTCAGAACAGCCCAAAGAGGAAAGAGCCGTTGGGCTTGTTGCAGGCCTACCGGTCGACTGCCGGTCGACCGGTGCTCTGCTGGCAAAAGAGCCGTTGAGGCTCCGGTCGACTACCAGTCGACCGATCTCACAGAAGGAAACACAGTTTCCTTCTATCGGTCGACCGACCCAGTCGACCGAAAGATACAGAGAGCAGACCACAAAAATCAGTCGACCGATATTTAGGGTCGGTCGACCGGCAGACATGCACAGCCTCGTGCATGTCTGGCCACAGCAGCCGGTCGACTGATATTTAGGGTCGGTCGACCGGTCTGCCTGGAAAACAGTTTTCTGGGCAGATTTTTGAGTTAGAAAAATTTGTAAAAATTCCTTTAAAAATCTTAAGCTAAGTGTTATGCTGAAAATAGTTTATATACATGTATTTAAACAAGTTTTGAAGATATAAGGCTTTGGGTACATGTATGTATGAACTAAGGCATAAACTTAGAAATACCATTCTCAAAAACATAGACATATTCAAGACACATGTGTGTGCAAATCCTAGAGCCAAAATTTACATATCCTATCTTTAACAAAAACTACACTTACAAGCTTCTAGGTCTTCAAGACTTCAACATGGGCAATCTTCACTTGATCTTCAATATTGCACTTTGAGCCCAATTTGACTTGTCTTGAATCCAATAGCTTGTATTTGAGTCCAAAATCTTTGTATATGAGTGAGAGTACTTCTAGTATGATAATAAACCTGAAATACACTTAAACAACAAATGATATTAGTACAAATAACTAATATGTTTTGTAATCATCAAAATACACTAAACATGGGTTGATTGTAACCTTGGGCCAACAATCTCCCCCTTTTTGATGATGACAAAACATATGAGTTATTAAACAAATAAAAGGAGAAAGAGCTTGGAAAGCTCCCCCTTAAACAATGCTATATATTTAACATGAATATGAGAAACTATGTAAGCATACAAAAATCATTTTTTTTTTAAAAAAAAACAAAGTCATCACCATAAATAAGAAACTCAAACATGAACCAAATATTAAAATTCATACATTTTTCTCCCCCTTTTTGTCATTCATCAAAAAGGGTCAAAACAAAAAAAATTTTAACACATATTAAAAAACCAAAACAAAACAACTAAGATACTTTAAGTATCAATTTTACAAACATTTAATTCACCACAAATAAAAGAAAATCTTGCATAATCTAAAGGTTTTGTGAAAATATCCGCAAGTTGAAAATCGGTAGAAACAAAATCTATATCAATGTCACCTTTTTCAAAGTGATCTCTAAGAAAGTGATATCTAATGTCTATATGTTTGGTTTTACTATGTTGATTAGCATTTTTGGTCATGTGAATAGCACTAGTATTATCACAATAAATCTTAACATGATCAAAATGTAAATCAAAGTCGAGAAGAGTATGTTTCATCCAAAGTACTTGTGCACAACAAGCTCCGGCTGCTACATACTCCGCCTCGGCGGTTGAAAGGGCTACACTATTTTGCTTTTTGGAAGACCAAGACACAAGACAATTGCCCAAGAATTGGCAAGTGCCACTTGTGCTCTTCCTATCTACCCTACAACCGGCATAGTCAGCATCCGAATAACTAGTCATGGTAAATTGGTTAGTTTTCGGATACCACAAACCTAAATCAATTGTGCCCTTAAGATACCTAATTATGCGTTTTACCGCTATTAAGTGTGATTCCTTAGGACATGATTGAAAACGTGCACATAAACATACGGAAAACATTATATCCGGCCTACTAGCCGTAAGATAGAGTAAACTACCAATCATGCTACGAAATAATTTGATGTCTACTTCCTTACCTTGTTCGTCCTTGTCAAGTTTCGTAGTGGTTGCCATGGGAGTCTTTGCTACTTTGGATCCTTCAAGCCCGAACCTCTTGATGAGTTCTTTGGTGTACTTGGCTTGGTTGATGAATGTCCCATCACTACGTTGCTTGATTTGAAGTCCAAGGAAGAAGTTGAGCTCCCCCATCATAGACATCTCAAATTCCCTTTTCATGCATGATTCAAATTCTTGCAAAGTGAAACATTAGTAGATCCAAAAATAATGTCATCAACATAAATTTGAACTATGAGGATATCTTGATCTATATGTTTGGTAAATAATGTTTTATCAACTTTTCCTTTCTTAAAATCATTTGAAATCAAAAATGAAGACAATCTTTCATACCAAGCCCTAGGGGCTTGTTTTAAACCATAAAGTGCTTTATCTAATTTATAAACATAATTAGGGTGTGTAGGATCAACAAACCCGGGGGGTTGTTCAACATACACCTCCTCATCAATATAACCATTAAGAAAGGCACTCTTTACATCCATTTGAAATAACTTAAAATCTTTAAATGAGGCATATGCTAAGGTCATCCGTATGGCTTCGAGCCGTGCTACGGGTGCAAAGGTTTCTTCAAAATCGATCCCTTCGATTTGAGTGTAACCTTGGGCAACTAACCTAGCCTTGTTTCTAACTACATTACCCGATTCATCCAACTTGTTCTTAAAGATCCATTTAGTGCCAATAGTAGGTCTATCTTGGGGCCTAGGAACAAGGTGCCAAACTTGGTTGCGCTCAAATTGATTGAGCTCCTCTTGCATTGCAAGCAACCAATATGAATCGGCCTCGGCCTCGAGGACATTTTTAGGTTCTATGTGTGAAATAAAAGCAAAATTACCACAAAAATCTTGAATCTTAGAGCGAGTGGTTACCCCTTTTGATACTTCACCTATGACGAGGTCCTTGGGATGATGAGGTTGAATCTCCAATCCTTTGGTAGTGGTTGAGAGTGCTCCTTTTCATTTGCTCGATGTTCATTTCCTTGAGCCTCTTCCACTTTGGCTTCACTTCCATCACCATCCTTTGGCTTGTCTCCCATGGTAGAAGCATCCTCCAAGGTCACTTTCTCCAAACCTTCATCTAAAGCATCAATTTCTACACAATTCTTAACAAACTTGTTAGATTCCTCAAATTTAATATGAATAGATTCCTCAATAGTCAAAGTTGACCTATTGAAGACTCTATAAGCCTTACTAGTATTTGAGTAACCTACAAAAATAGCCTCATATGCTTTTGCATCAAATTTTCCCAAATTAATATTTGTATTTAAAACAAAACATTTGCAACCAAACACTTTGAAATAAGAAACATTAGGTTTTCTAGAAAAATACATCTCATAAGAAGTCTTAGTAGTATTTTTACATAGGAAAACACGATTTGCAATGTAACATGAAGTATGAACGGCCTCGGCCCACAAATAATGTGGTAGGCCATATTCATTCAACATTGTCCTAGCCATCTCTTGTAAAGTACGATTTTTCCGCTCAACTACTCCATTTTGTTGTGGAGTTCTAGGACAAGAAAGTTCATGTTTTATTCCATGTTCCTCACAAAAGGTGGTAAAGGGAAGGTTAATGAACTCACCTCCTCTATCACTTCTTATTTTAATTATTGAGGAGCCATTTTCCTTTTCAACTCTTTTCTTAAAGGCTTGAAAATGTGAAAAGGTTTGACTTTTGTGTTCAAGAAAATAAACCCAAGTAAAACGCGAAAAATCATCTACTAAAACATAAGCAAATCTACTCCCACTTAAACTTTTGGTTTGAGTTGGGCCAAATAAGTCCATGTGGATTAGCTCTAATGGACGTGATGACATGATATCCTTAATTGATTTGAATGAGGACTTAGTTTGTTTCCCAAATTGACATGCGTCACAAACTCGGTCCTTTTCAAAGTTCAATGAAGGAATACCCTTCACCATTTCCTTAGAGTTAAGCCTAGAAATATGGTCAAATGAAACGTGGCCTAATCTCCTATGCCACAACCAAGAGTCGTCATCGAGGGCTTTTAAACATGTTATATTACAAGACATATTTAACATATCAATCATATAAACATTGCTTTCACGAAACCGGAAAATACACAAACATTGGAAGTTCTATCAATTACTTTACAAGCAACATTGTCAAAAACAACATCAAAACCTTTATCACAAAGTTGACTAACACTCAAGAGATTATGCTTGAGGCCATCAACTAAAACCACATTTTCAATTAAAGGAGAGGTGCCAAGTTTTACATTACCAATACCGATGATTTTACCCTTGGCGTCATCTCCGAAGGTGACGGTGCCACCTTCATGATATCTTGATAGGGTTGCAAAGTTGTTGATGTCCCAAGTCATGTGCCTTGAGCAACCGCTATCAAGATACCATAAACCTCTACGTCTTTGAGCTTTGGAAAGTACCTACATCATTTAAAACAATAGTTGACTTTGGTACCCAAACTTTCTTGGGTCCTTGAAAGTTAGTGTTACGAACCCAAACATTATGGTGTGATGCACTTAGTCTATCATAACAAAAATTAGCTAAGTGTCCTTTCCGTCCACAATGTGAACATGAATACACTTTTCTATACATGAATGCATGGTGTGTATGTGAAGTGTGAGCATGCTTTGGGGGTTTACCATGATGCATAGGTTGTGTAGCATGTACATGAGCATGAGCATGAGCATGATGAATATTTCTCTTAGGAGCTTGTTTCTTAGGAAACATATTCTCCATCTTCTTCTTATCAAATTCACTACACTTTTTCAAAACAACATCTAATGAGTCTAATCTTTCCTTAAGCATGGCAATCTCATTAGAGTCTACAAATGGGGTCTTTCCTTTACAAGCAATCTTATATTTTTCAAAACCATTTTTAGTGGAAACTAAAGAAGAATGTAAATCATTATTTTCTTTAGAAAGATTTACAATTTGAATATTAAGAGATTCATTATCCTTTTTCATTTTTAAATATTTCTTCTTTAAGAAATCATAATTACTAGAAAGTTCCATAAAAGCTTCTCCTAGCTCATCCATGGATAAATCTTCATCAAAAGGAGTTGAGGGGGTTACCTTATTTGTGCTCTCATTTGCCATGAAGCACATATTGGCGGTGTCGATCTCCTCCTCGGATTCACTTTCGTCATCCCATGTTGCTTTCATAGCCTTCTTCTTGTATGGCTTCTTGGATGAAGATGGCTTCACTTGTTCCGGACACTCCGCTACTATGTGTCCCGGCTTTTGGCAATTAAAGCAAATGATCTTCCTTTCTTCCTTGCCTCCTTGCCATCTCCTCCTTCCTTGGTACTTTGCCTTGTTGTACATCCTCCGGACATTTTTGACTAGAAGTGAGAGCTCCTCGTCATCTTCTTCTTCGTCATCTTCGTCGGAGTAGGTAGCATGACTTTTGAAGGCAATGGTCTTCTTTTTGGTAGGTACCATGTCCTCCCTTGCCTTTCTCTCCATCTCATGGGTCTTCAAGTTACCAATGAGTCCAATGAGCTCAATCTCATCTTTGTCATTGAGTTCCTTCAATGTTGTAGCTTTCACTTCCCATGATGGAGGGAGAGCCCGGATGATCTTTCTCACCCTTTGGTCATTGTTGATTTCTTCACCTAGAGAAGCAAGACCATTAGTAATCTTTGTAAACTTAGTAACCATATCATCTATGGTTTCATTCTCTTGCATGCAAAAATTTTCATATTGGGACCGAAGAAGGTCTATCTTGGCCCTCTTCACTTGTGATGTCCCCTCATGTGTTACTAGCAAATGGGTCCAAATCTCATAGGCGGATTTGCAATGGATGACTCTAGCTATGTCATCATCATTGAGGGCTTGTAGGAGTGCATAATGAGCCCTAGCATTGGCATCAAACTCCTTGGTCTCAATTTCGGACCAAGTGGATTCATCACCGGGGGGTACACTAAATTGTTTAGTCACGGCCTTTGCAACTCGACTACCTAGAGATTGCAAGAAAACGGTCATCTTAACCTTCCATATGGGAAAGTTAAGTCCATCAAACTTAGGTGGGTCTTAATTCCATCGGCCATGTTTACTATGTGGAAATGAATGAAGTGATTAGCAATATAAGGATCTCTCTAAGGTTGTTAAGCCAAATCCTAGAGTCCAAGCTCTGATACCAATTGAAATACACCTAGAGGGGGGGTGAATAGGTGTAATTGCTAATCTAATGCTCTTTTCAAATTTTACTTAAGTGAGTGATGCAACGATCTCTCAAAACACGACTAAGAGCCGAATACCCCTTGCGAGGTTCTGAACTCCTTCCTCCCAATTCCCCTTAAATGGGTTAGAGGTGCGCAATGCAACCGTGTTGTATTGAGGTGTGATCGAACAATTCCAAGTATGAAATGCGATGATGAAATGCACACAAGTATTGTAGCAAGAAATATTGAAGGCAAGTAAAATAAACAAGTAAGGATAGCACAAATAAAAGTTAGTTCACAAGCAATAAATTGGAAGTAATTTAAAGCAAGAAATTAAGCAAGAGGAACGCCAAGCCAATCGCAAACAAAGTGATTTGTTTCGAGGTTCGAGCCCGTAGCTCTAGTCCCCGCCTTCACCTCCGTGAAGGGTTTCCACTATCCCCTTAGGATCCCGTACAAGTTAGGCCTCCAAAGACCTCAAGCCCGTAGCTTCACCTTACAAAGAAATTCCCCTTAGGAACTTGTCTCCACAAGAACAAAGAATTACAAATTGGTGATCTCAACTAGACCACAACACTCTTTCTCTTTTACAAACACTCTCACACTTTTACAACTTCACCTATAGAAAGAATATGAAATTTTGGCTCTATGAAGTGTTTGTGAGAAAAGCTTCAGTTGTAGAGTGATATTAAGAATCAAACAACAACTGAAAATCAAACTTAAAAGAATGGAAATGAAAGCTTTAAACTATTTTTCTCTTTCTCTTGAAAAACTATGAAAACTTGTATTTTTCTTGGTTAATAACTAAGGCCTATTCTCCACTATTTATAGGGAGAGAATAGGTTAAAAACTCTGATTTTTCCAGCTAAAAACTTCTGCAAAAGCACCCCAACAACTCCTAAAAACTCTGTTAAAGAGAAAACATAAAACAGATTTTCAGAACAGCCCAAAGAGGAAAGAGCCGTTGGGCTTGTTGCAGGCCTACCGGTCGACTGCCGGTCGACCGGTGCTCTGCTGGCAAAAGAGCCGTTGAGGCTCCGGTCGACTGCCAGTCGACCGATCTCACAGAAGGAAACACAGTTTCCTTCTATCGGTCGACCGACCCAGTCGACCGAAAGATACAGAGAGCAGACCACAAAAATCAGTCGACCGATATTTAGGGTCGGTCGACCGGCAGACATGCACAGCCTCGTGCATGTCTGGCCACAGCAGCCGGTCGACTGATATTTAGGGTCGGTCGACCGGTCTGCCTGGAAAACAGTTTTCTGGGCAGATTTTTGAGTTAGAAAAATTTGTAAAAATTCCTTTAAAAATCTTAAGCTAAGTGTTATGCTGAAAATAGTTTGTATACATGTATTTAAACAAGTTTTGAAGATATAAGGCTTTGGGTACATGTATGTATGAACTAAGGCATAAACTTAGAAATACCATTCTCAAAAACATAGACATATTCAAGACACATGTGTGTGCAAATCCTAGAGCCAAAATTTACATATCCTATCTTTAACAAAAACTACACTTACAAGCTTCTAGGTCTTCAAGACTTCAACATGGGCAATCTTCACTTGATCTTCAATATTGCACTTTGAGCCCAATTTGACTTGTCTTGAATCCAATAGCTTGTATTTGAGTCCAAAATCTTTGTATATGAGTGAGAGTACTTCTAGTATGATAATAAACCTGAAATACACTTAAACAACAAATGATATTAGTACAAATAACTAATATGTTTTGTAATCATCAAAATACACTAAACATGGGTTGATTGTAACCTTGGGCCAACAAGTTTGTATATACATGTACCAAAGCTTTATATCCTGAAAAACTTGTTTAAAACATGTGTATAAATTATTTTCTGCATAATACTTAGCTATATGTATTTTTAAAATATTTATCAAAATTTTTCTAACTCAAAACAGCCCAGTTTTTCAGTTTCAGGCAACATCGGTCGACCGGCCCGGTCGACCGGCGATGTGCCTGGACATGCACTGTTTGTGCATGTCCGTCGGTCGACCGGACCGGTCGACCGACGGAGAGCATTCTGCTCTCGGGAATTTTCGGTCGACCGGACCGGTCGACCGGAAGAAGGAAACTGTGTTTCCTCCTTTTGGGTCGTCGACCGAACCGGTCAACCAGGAGCCAACGGCTACTTCCAGCTGGGCTGGCGGTCGACCGGACCGGTCGACCGCCAAGCCTGCAACTTAGCAACGGCTCTTTCCTCTTTGGGATTTTCTGAAAATCTGTTTTCTTTTTCTGCTTTAACAGATTTTTGGAGAGTTGTTGGGGTGCTTTTGCAGGTTGAATTAGGTGAAAAGAAAATGTTTTTAACTTATTTTCAACCCTATAAATAGAGGAGAAGTCTCTCCTTCATATCACTTAGAAAAATCCTCAAGTTTTCATTGTTTTCAAAAGAGAAAAGAAAGAGTTTAAGGCTTTCATTCCAATTCTTTTTGAGCTAGTTTTTCAGTTGTGGTTGATTGCTAATATCTCTCTACAACTGAAGTTTTTCTCACCACACTTCATAGAGCCAAAAATCCTATACTCATTCTATAGTGAAGTTGTAATTGAAGTGAGAGTGTTTGTAAAAGAGTTTGAGAAAAGTGTAGTGATCTTGTTGTGATCACTTGGTTCTTGTAATCTTTTCTTTGTGGAGCAACCTCTTCGGTAAAGGTCCCTTGTACTTGGTGGAGCTCGGTGCTCGGTCTTCGGTAGACCAATTGTAAAGGCATCCTCGGTGGATAGTGAAAACCCTTCACGGAGGTGAAGGCGGGGACTAGAGCAAGTGTGCTCGAACCTCGAAACAAATCATCTTGTTTGCGATTGCCTTTGCGTTATTCTTGCTTTACATTTCTCTTGCTTTATATTGTCTTGAATTATTTGCTTGAGAACTAACCCTCTACTTGTGCAATCTTGTCTTGTTTACTTTACTTGCTATACTTGTTGGGTTACATTGTGTGCATCTCATTTCTCATCATCATACTTGGCATTGATCGATCACACCTCAATACAACACGGTTGCATTGCGCACCTCTAACCCATATCTAGGGGAATTGGGAGGAAGGAGTTCAGAACCTCGCAAGGGGTATTCGGCTCTTAGTCGTGTTTTGAGAGATCATTGCATCACTCATTTAATTAAAGTTTAAAAAGATCATTAGATTAGCATTCACACCTATTCACCCCCCCCTCTAGGTGTTTTTCAATTGGTATCAGAGCTTGGACTCTAGGATTTGGTTTAACCACCTTAGAGAAGATCCTAATTTGCTAATCATTTCATTCATATTCATATAGTAAAAATGGCCGATGGAATTAAAACCCCTCCTAAGTTTGATGGACTTAACTTTCCATATGGAAAGTTAAGATGACCGTGGTTTTTGCAATCTCTAGGTAGCCGAGTTGCAAAGGCCGTGACTAAGTCCTTTAGTGTACCCCCCGGTGACGAATCCACTTGGTCCGAAATAGAGACTAAGGAATTCGATGCCAATGCCAAAGCTCACTATGCACTTCTTCAAGCCCTAAATGATGATGACATAGCTAGGGTTATACATTGCAAATCCGCATTTGAGATTTGGTCACACTTGATAGTCACTTATGAGGGGACCTCACAAGTAAAGAAGGCTAAGATTGACCTTCTTCGGTCTCAATATGAAACATTTAGCATGCAAGACAATGAAACCATAGATGATATGGTTACAAGATTTACCAAGATTACTAATGGACTCTCTTCTTTAGGTGAAGATATCAACAATGATCAAAGAGTAAGGAAGATCATCCGGGCTCTTCCTCCTTCATGAGAAGTTAAAGCTACAACCTTGAAGGAACTCAACGACAATGAAGAGATGGAGCTCATAGGTCTCATTGGGAACCTCAAAACCCATGAGATGGAAAGGAAAGCAAGGGAGGACATGGCTCCTACCAAGAAGAAGACTATCGCCTTCAAGAGTCAAGCTACACACTCCGATGAAGATGATGAAGAAGAAGATGAGGAGGAGCTCTCACTCCTTGTTAAGAATGTCCGGAGGATGTACAACAAGGCGAAGTACCAAGGTAGAAGAAGATGGCAAGGAGGCAAAGAAGAAAGGAAGATTGTGTGCTTCAATTGCCAAAGACCGGGACACATTGTTGCGGAGTGTCCGGACAAAGCAAAGCCTTCCACTTCAAAGAAGCCTTACAAGAAGAAGGCTATGAAGGCAACTTGGGATTCGGAGACCGAATCCGAGGAAGAAATAGACACCGCTAACATGTGCTTCATGGCTAATGAAGGCACAAGCAAGGTAACCTCTTCCCCTTCTCATGATAATGAACTCTCTATGGATGTGTTAGAAGAGGCTTTTGTTGAGTTGTCACAAAACTATGATTTCTTAAAGAAAAAGTATATTAAAATGAAAAAGGAAAATGAATCTTTAAGTCTTCAAGTTTTTACTCTTACAAAAGAAAAGGATGAGTTGGTTTCCACTTTGGCCACTACCAAAAATGATTTTGAAAAATATAAGATCTCTTGCAAAGGTAAGGCCCCACTAATTGATTCAAATGAAGTTTCTATGCTTAAGGAAAGATTAGACTCATTAAGTGTTGTTTTGAAAGATTGTGAGTTTAACAAGAAGAAAATTGAGGCTATGTTTCCTAAGAAACAAGCCCCAAAGAAAAATGCTCATGCTCATGTTCATGTTCATGCTACACAACCTAAACAACATGGCAAAACCCCAAAATATGCTCACACTACACATCATGCCTTCATGTATAGAAAAGTGTACTCATGTTCACATTGTGGGCGGAAAGGACACTTAGCTAATTTTTGTTATGATAGACTAAGTGCATCACATCATAATGTTTGGGTTCGTAACACTAACTTTCAAGGACCCAAGAAAGTTTGGGTACCAAAGTCAACAATTGTTTTAAATGATGTAGGTACTTTCCAAAGCCCAACGACGTAGAGGTTTGTGGTATCTTGATAGCGGTTGCTCAAGGCACATGACTTGGGACATCAACAACTTTGCAACCCTATCAAGATATCATGAAGGTGGCACCGTCACCTTCGGAGATGACGCCAAGGGTAAAATCATCGGTATTGGTAATGTAAAACTTGGCACCTCTCCTTTAATTGAAAATATAGTTTTGGTTGATGGCCTCAAGCATAATCTCTTGAGTGTTAGTCAACTTTGTGATAAAGGTTTTGATGTTGTTTTTGATAATGTTGCTTGTAAAGTTATTGATAGAATTTCTAATGTTTGTGTATTTTCCGGTTTTCGTGAAAGTAATGTTTATATGATTGATATGTTAAATATGTCTTGTAATATTACTTGTTTGAAAGCCCTCGATGATGACTCTTGGTTGTGGCATAGGAGATTAGGGCATATTTCTTTTGAACACATTTCTAGGTTAAACACAAAGGAAATGGTGAAAGGTATTCCTTGTTTGAATTTTGAAAAGGACCGAGTTTGTGACGCATGTCAATTTGGGAAACAAACTAAGTCTTCTTTCAAGTCAATTAAGGATATCATGACATCACGTCCTTTGGAATTAATCCATATGGATCTTTTGGCCCTACACAAACCAAAAGTTTAAGTGGGAATAGATTTGCTTATGTTTTGGTTGATGATTTTTCAAGATTTACTTGGGTTTTCTTTCTTGAACATAAAAGCCAAGCATTTTCGTATTTCCAAATTTTTAAGAAAAGAGTTGAAAAGAAAAAAAGATGTTTCGATTTTGAGAATAAAAAGTGATAGAGGAGGTGAATTCATTAACCAACCCTTTACCACTTTTTGTGATGAACATGGAATAAAGCATGAACTTTCTTGTCCTAGAACTCCACAACAAAATGGAGTAGTTGAACGGAAAAATAGAACATTACAAGAGATGGCTAGGACAATGCTAAGTGAATATGGTCTACCACATTATTTGTGGGCCGAGGCCGTAAATACATCATGCTACATATCTAATCGTGTTTTCTTGTGTAAAAATACAACTAAAACTTCTTTTGAAATGTATTTTTCTAGAAAACCTAATGTTTTCTATTTTAAAGTTTTTGGTTGCAAATGCTTTGTTTTAAACACAAAAGATTTTTTAGGAAATTTGATCCTAAATCTTATGAGGCTATTTTTGTAGGTTACTCAAACACTAGTAAAGCTTATAGAGTTTTCATTAGATCATCTTTGACTATTGAAGAGTCTATTCATGTTAAGTTTGAGGAATCTAACAAGTTTGTTAAGAATGTTGTAGAAATAGATGCTTTGCATGAAGGCTTGGAGAAAGTCACCTTGGAGGATGCTTCTACCATGGGAGACAAGCCAAAGGATGATGATGGAAGTGAAGCCAAAGTGGAAGAGGCCCAAGGAAATGAACATCAAACAAATGAGGTGGAGCCTACTCAACCACTACCTAAGGATTGGAGATTCAATCCTCATCATCCCAAGGACCTCGTCATAGGTGAAGTATCAAAAGGGGTAACTACTCGCTCTAAAATTCAAGATTATTGTGGCCACTTTGCATTTATTTCACACATAGAACCCAAAAATGTGCTCGAAGCCGAGGCCGATTCATATTGGTTGCTAGCCATGCAAGAGGAGCTCAATCAATTTGAGCGCAACCAAGTTTGGCACCTTGTTCCTAGGCCCCACGATAGACCAACAATTGGTACTAAGTGGATCTTTAAGAATAAGTTGGATGAATCGGGTAATGTAGTTAGAAACAAGGCTAGGTTAGTTGCCCAAGGTTACACTCAAATCGAAGGGATCGATTTTGAAGAAACCTTTGCACCCGTAGCACGGCTTGAAGCCATACGGATGACACTAGCATTTGCCTCATATAAAGATTTCAAATTATTTCAAATGGATGTTAAAAGTGCTTTTCTAAATGGATTTATTGAAGAGGAGGTGTATGTTGAACAACCCCCCGGGTTTGTTGATCCTACACATCCGGATTTTGTTTTTAAATTAGATAAAGCTCTTTATGGTTTAAAACAAGCCCCTAGGGCTTGGTATGAAAGACTTTCCTCATTTTTGATTTCAAATGGTTTTAAGAAAGGTAAAATTGATACAACTTTGTTTACAAAACATGTAGAAAATGACATTCTTATTGTGCAAATTTATGTAGATGATATTATTTTTGGTTCTACTAATGAATCTCTTTGCAAAGCTTTTGAGTCATACATGAAGGATGAATTTGAAATATCTATGATGGGGGAGCTCAACTATTTCCTTGGACTCCAAATCAAGCAAAGGAAGGATGGGATCTTCATCAATCAAGCCAAGTACACAAAGGAACTAATCAAAGGTTTGGGCTTGAAGGATCAAGAGTAAGCAAAACTCCCATGGCAACAACTACAAAGCTTGACAAGGATGAACAAGGTAAAAGTGTAGACATTAAATTATACCGTAGCATGATTGGTAGCTTGCTTTATTTGACGGCTAGTAGGCCGGATATTATGTTTTCCGTTTGTCTTTGTGCACGTTTTCAATCTTGTCCTAAAGAATCTCACATAATAGCGGTTAAACGCATAATTAGATACCTTAAGGGCACTATTGAAATGGGTTTATGGTATCCTAAAACCGGATTATTTGAAATGAAGAGTTTTTCGGATGCCGACTATGCGGGTTGTAGGGTAGATAGGAAGAGCACAAGTGGAACATGTCAATTCTTAGGTAATTGTCTTGTATCTTGGTCTTCCAAAAAGCAAAATTCGGTAGCCCTATCAACCGCCGAGGCGGAGTATGTTGCGGCCGGAGCTTGTTGTGCACAAGTTCTTTGGATGAAACATACTCTCCTTGACTATGATTTACACTTTGATCATGTTAAAATATTTTGTGATAATACTAGTACTATTCACATGACAAAGAATGCAAATCAACATAGTAAAACCAAACACATTGACATTAGGTATCACTTTCTTAGAGATCATTATGAGAAAGGTGATATTGTTATTGAATATGTTTCTACCGATTTTCAACTTGCCGATATTTTCACTAAACCTTTAGATTATGCTAGATTTTCGTTTATTTGTGGTGAGTTGAATGTTTGTATTATAGATTCTTAAAATTAAAATTTGTTTTAACCCTTTTTTGATGTATGACAAAAAGGGGGAGAATAAGTTTTGTTGATATTTGGAAATAAGTGTTTAAGTTTAGACTTTCTAAGTTTGATACTATTTGAGTTTCATTTCATGAAGAAAAAAAAGTTTGTGTTTATTTGAGTTTTTGGACAAAAACTATTGTGTTTGTTAAATGCTTTATGTATGCTTACATAGCTTTTTCATATTCATGATAAATACATAGCATTGTTTGAGGGGGAGCTTTCCAAGCTTTTCCTCCTTTATTTGTTTCAATAACCTATATGTTTTGTCATCATCAAAAAGGGGGAGATTGTTGGCCCAAGGTTACAATCACCCTTGTTTAGTGTATTTTGATGATTACAAAACATATGAGTTATTTGTACTAATAACATTTGTTGTTTCAGTGTGTTTTCAGATTTCTATTCATACTAGAAGTCTTCTCTCACAAATACAAGGTTTTGGACTCAAGTCAACTCCAATTGGGCTCAAGATGCAAAATTGAAGATCAAGTGGAGATAGCCCATCTTGAAGCATTGCCTTGAAGTCTTTTAGAGTTTGTAAGTTTAGAATGTTAAAGTTTGAATATAGGAAATTTGGCTCTAGGATTTGCACACACATTTGTTTCATGTATTTCCTATGTTTTGAAAATAGTTATTTCTAAGTTTTATGCCTTAGTTTGTATATACATGTACCAAAGCTTTATATCCTGAAAAACTTGTTTAAAACATGTGTATAAACTATTTTCTGCATAATACTTAGCTATATGTATTTTTAAATATTTATCAAAATTTTTCTAACTCAAAACAGCCCAGTTTTTCAGTTTCAGGCAACATCGGTCGACCGGCCCGGTCGACCGGCGATGTGCCTGGACATGCACTGTTTGTGCATGTCCGTCGGTCGACCGGACCGGTCGACCGACGGAGAGCATTCTGCTCTCGGGAATTTTCGGTCGACCGGAAGAAGGAAACTGTGTTTCCTCCTTTTGGGTCGGTCGACCGAACCGGTCGACCGGGAGCCAACGGCTACTTCCAGCTGGGCTGGCGGTCGACCGGACCGGTCGACCGCCAAGCCTGTAACTTAGTAACGGCTCTTTCCTCTTTGGGATTTTTTGAAAATCTGTTTTCTTTTTCTGCTTTAACAGATTTTTGGAGAGTTGTTGGGGTGCTTTTGCAGGTTGAATTAGGTGAAAAGAAAATGTTTTTAACTTATTTTCAACCCTATAAATAGAGGAGAAGTCTCTCCTTCATATCACTTAGAAAAATCCTCAAGTTTTCATTGTTTTCAAAAGAGAAAAGAAAAGAGTTTAAGGCTTTCATTCCAATTCTTTTTGAGCTAGTTTTTCAGTTGTGGTTGATTGCTAATATCTCTCTACAACTGAAGTTTTTCTCACCACACTTCATAGAGCCAAAAATCCTATACTCATTCTATAGTGAAGTTGTAATTGAAGTGAGAGTGTTTGTAAAAGAGTTTGAGAAAAGTGTAGTGATCTTGTTGTGATCACTTGGTTCTTGTAATCTTTTCTTGTGGAGCAACCTCTTCGGTAGAGGTCCCTTGTACTTGGTGGAGCTCGGTGCTCGGTCTTCGGTAGACCAATTGTAAAGGCATCCTCAGTGGATAGTGGAAACCCTTCACGAAGGTGAAGGCGGGGACTAGAGCAAGTGTGCTCGAACCTCGAAACAAATCATCTTGTTTGCGATTGCCTTTGCGTTATTCTTGCTTTACATTTCTCTTGCTTTATATTGTCTTGAATTATTTGCTTGAGAACTAACCCTCTACTTGTGCAATCTTGTCTTGTTTACTTTACTTGCTATACTTGTTGGGTTACATTGTGTGCATCTCATTTCTCATCATCATACTTGGCATTGATCGATCACACCTCAATACAACACGGTTGCATTGCGCACCTCTAACCCATATCTAGGGGAATTGGGAGGAAGGAGTTCAGAACCTCGCAAGGGGTATTCGGCTCTTAGTCGTGTTTTGAGAGATCGTTGCATCACTCATTTAATTAAAGTTTAAAAAGATCATTAGATTAGCATTCACACCTATTCACCCCCCTCTAGGTGTTTTTCATCGTTATCTACCACATTCCCAGTTTGGGACTTGAAATAGTAGATGTGTTGGTTCGGTGAACCCTTCCCATCAAATGCTTGGAGGGTTGGAGCCTTGAACTTAGGCAGATATGGAACCAGGTCCCACTCGGCTGGATATGGGCGGACCACCCCTGCTTCTTGGAGACCTTTCCGATTGGTAAGGGCTTCAAGGCGCTGCTCCAACTGATTCATTCTTTTAGAATGAACTTTTCCCTGGTCTTGATCATTCTTTTCCTGCGACGAGGACTTAGATGAACCAGAGGAGGGTTGCCCTTTCTTCTCGGAGCGTTCGGAAGATGAGTTTTCTCCCTCTTTTCGTTTGCCCTTAGACTTTCTAGGGGGAGATTTCCTCCTGTCTTCGAGCAATTGTGCGAGCATCTGTTTGAGAGAGTCGATAGATTCCCGCTGAGCAAGAATCATAACGAGTTGTTCCCTCTGGACCTCAGCTTGCTGATCCAGGCGCCGGGCTGTCTCCTCAGGAGTGCCCGTCATGTAGGTGAAAGCCTCTTTCTCTGTAGAAGAGTTTGAGGCCTGCGATTCTGCTACAGCAGAATGAGAGTCATTCATTTTAACGCCCTGGGCCAGGGCATTATAGTCGATTGGGGGAATGGCCCCAGTCCGTGTGCGAGTGTGTCGGTACACTCCTTCCGGTTCAGAGTCAGATTCATCCTCGGAACTGACTGCAGGTTGTTTTCCCCTGCTCCTGCTCGTCATATTTGCAGTGAGCTCTGGATACTCAGCGTCAGAGAACACCCTCCGCCTATGAGAGCGTCTTCTTTTGGCTGATGGGGGAATTTGGGTCAGCTGTCTAACTAAAGACTGCTGGTTCACGCCTGAACCGCAACGGCACTCAGAGAGCATGGAGATGAGCCGTTGGCAGTAACATGAGGAAGTGGTTTGACTAGCACTTCTTTTCTTCGTCAAGTAATCTCTTAGATCCATAGAAAGAGGATCGAAGAGATTAGTCTCGCAACTTCGAGGGCACGAGACATCTTTGTGCTATACAGCCTGGACGCGGAATTCAGAGGCGTGGTTCTCGCGCCGCAGCTGTACGACGCGTGTCTGGCGTCTCTGTTGAGATGAGACGCGACTGTCGCGTTGCTGCTTGGTGCGTCGGGGCAAAGACGCTTGAGAGTGAGTGGGCCGCTGGGCCCCACGCCTAAGGGCGCGTGCCTACTGCACTTGACGAGGCGCGTAGGCTTCGCCTCGGCGTTTGGTGAGTTGGGCTTCAGAGGGCCTAATTTTGGGGAGTCTCGCGTTTGGGCCGCCAAACGCGGACTTCGAGTACTGGACACGGCGCGACTAAGTCGCCGGATTGAACTTTGCGTCCTGCCTCAGTTGGACAATCAGAAGTTCCAACTTGCAGTTGACGCGCACGCCTCCTCTGTCGATGCTCAGCGTTTCAGTTTCGTCGTGGTGGTAGAAAAAGCCAACGACGACTTGGTGCTGAGGGAGAGGGTGGGCTGGCTGGACACCAGGGATTTTGACCACGCGGGTCTCTTGAGAGACGCTGACGCGCGTGCTCCGCATGGCGCGGTTGGTCGCAACGGTAGTTGTGCCTGAGACCACGCGGGCCTCCTGAGAGACATTGGCGCGTGTATCCTGCTTGGCACAGTTGACTGCGACACCCTTCACAGCAGCAGCGCCCGAGAGAGTCTCAGAGCGGATTTCGGGGCAGGTCCCCGTAGAGACCCTGCGACAGACGCGGGTCTTTGGGCTCTTGGAGCCGAAAGAGAGAAACTCTTCATACTTTGCCTGGTCGAATTCGACGACGAGCGATTCGACCATCTTCCCCTTATGGAGGACGTCATCTTGCGCCACGATTTGTTCGTCAGTGACAAATGTAGTCCCCAGCGAAGTCGCCATCTCTTGTATGCGCCGGAAAAGAGGGGATCAAATTGTAAAATTCTTTTGATTGGATAGAAAATTACAACAGATCGGTCTTCCGATTACAAGGGAGGGAGGATGTTGAGTCTTGAATCCTCCCTTTGTTTAAGGCTGGGTTCTTCGTGTGGCGATGGAGAGTGAATCTTGTTCTCCGTTGACCGGGTGAACGTCGAGATCTTCCGGGGCTTTTCTCTTCGGGTGGTTGACGGAGTAACACAGCTCTGTCTACCAAAACTCTCAAAGAGAAGGTAGGCAAAGAGCAACTTAAACACAGCAAGTTCTTTGAAGGGTTTCTCTCTTTTCTCTTAGAGTTCTTTTCTCCCAAAAATCCTCTGACTGAAAAATCCTCCCCCCTCTTCATAGCGACGGGGCTATTTATAGTGGTTTTTAGGGGCGTACGTGCCTCCTGAAAATACTCCATAATGGGGGCTAACCTTCCCCGTTATGTGGGCCGTGATTGGCCCTAAAACCGGGACGGTTACAACTGAGACGCGGGTGTCAACCCACACGCCTTGGAGCTATTGAGACGCGGGTTTCGGCCCTCGCGCCTTGATGCTGAGACGCGGGTTTGGACCCTCGCGCCTTGGTACTGAGACGCGGGTTTGGACCCTCGCGCCTTGGAGCGGCTGAGACGCGGGTAAGATTAACCTTGCGTCTTGGTGCTGAGACGCGGGTTTGGACCCTCGCACCTTGGAGCGGCTGAGACGCGGGTAAGATTAACCTTGCGTCTTGAAATTCTGCTTTTAGACAGCCTACAAGGACCTTCCACAAAGGGACCTCCACTGAGGAATTACAACTGTACACTTGGAGTATACTACTCCTCTCTCAAATAGAATCACCTCTACACTAGAGGGATATGCACAAAGCTAACGCAAAGAAAAGTTGCAATGTTGGTGATTCAATGATCTCAAATAATACTTGGTGATCACAATAGACCACAAACAATTTTTTCTCACAAAAACATGATCCTATAGATAGGATTAGAGATGATAGCTCAAGTGTGAGAAAAACAAAGTGTTTGAAAAAGAGAGTAACAAAGAAAAATACTTCGAAAAAATACTAAATAGAATTTTAAAGGAAGATCAAAACCACTTTCCCAAATACTCTCTTTTTTTTATTTTTCCAACACTTTTAAAAACAAATAAAAGAAAAAGATTTTAGGTTCAAAAACTTTTTTAAACTTGCTACAAAAATACTTGAAAAGATAAGAAGAATAGCTCAGAAAAATCTTAGTTAAAACAGCTCAAGAGAACTCCTATTTATAAGCTCTCAAGAATATAGTCGTGGGGGTCCGGAAATGGTCATTTTTGACATGTCGGTCGACCGGCCGGTCGACCATTCAACGGTCATAATTCTGACTGTTGAGCCACCAGTCGACCGCCCGATCGATCGCCCCAGGCAAACTCTTTTACTGGTCGACCGGACGGTCGAGCGAGCCTAAAGGCACTCAGCCCTATCAGTCGACCGCCTGGTCGACCGACACTACCCGAGAGTTGGGTAGTTACAGTCGGTCGACCGCCTGGTCGACCGGCCTTATAGGTAAGGCCTTGTGCATGTCCCTGTGCACCCTAATCGACCGATCGGTCGACCGAGCTCTGGTTCGGTTGACCGCCGATCGACCGCCAACATGCTCAGGCTAGGGTATATAGGGTTTGAAACTTGGTCTTTTTAACACATATAAAATCTCATAAAATCTCATAAATTTCACAAAAATAAGTTCTTATAAATATTTAAAGAATAAATATGTGTGACCAAAAATCAACACAAATTACAAACTATTTGAACTATTTTTTAGGCTTGAAAATTAAGCTTAAAACTGAAAACTGTATTTTTCAAAACTTGAATTTTAAAATGAAAAAAAACTTGTATAAATACAAAAAATAAGATATTTAAACTCTTTGAAGCATAGAGTGTATGGATAGAATCCAATACACATATGAAAGATATATCTATGTTTTTAACATTAAATCCAAAGATAAGTTTTGTTAATTACAAAACTCTAAACACATGAAATAGAATCATCAAAATAAGTTTTTCTTCATATATAATGTATAGATATGTATAGATGAAATCCAATATACATTAGACCATGTAACTTATTTTGATTATATCTATTCATGAAAACCATATATATCTGTACTTGAAATCCAAATCCGGTTAAACCAAAAAACAAACGTATTGAACTTGTGTGTGTGTGTTAACTTGAGCATATCAACACTAATCTATCTTACACAAGATCTAAAAATAAACTAAAACTAAACAAACTGAAGTTTTTTTGTAGAACTCTTCTTCAAGCCGACTCGATCCAAACACGATCTAAAGAGCTTGACTCCATCCGAGTGCTAGATGCGTCTTGACGCACGAGCTCTTAAATCTACATGTATTAGCTTCAAAACTCCTTTGTTGAAGCTAAACACCTACTAAGATCTTTGATAGAAAATCTGAAACTATATAAACACAAGATCATTAGTACTATAACTACATGAGTTAATCATCATCAAAACTAGAGTGATGCACCTTTGGGCCAACATAAACGTCGCAGTCATTTTATTACATTGATTTTGACTACGTCTGAGGTCACAGTACCTGAGACAGGTCGAATTTTTGAAACTTTATACTGCGACTATGGTCACAGTACACATATATTGGCTTACAATTAAATTTATGACTGCGACCATGGGTCGCAGTCAGTTTGAACTGACTTCTATTACTAGTTTCATTTTGCTGCGATATAAGTCACAGAACTAACAGGTTAATTTTATATTGATGTTTGTTTAATATGATTTTCAGATTTTTAGTCGAATGGCTAATATTTCGAATGCTAAAAAAATTATGATTGACTTTCCTGCTGAAGATGAAGATGAAAAAGAAGATAATGAAAGAGAGAAAGAAGAGATAAATATTGAAACTAACAGCTCGGCCAAAATAGAACGAGAACCTGTTAAGATAGTTGAGGAGACAATGAAAGAACAAGAACCAACTATTGCAGGTTATTTGCCAGCACAACGAGATAAACAAGCTGATGAACTAAAAATTTTAAGGAATGAAAATACATAATTGAAGGGATATGTTATTAAGCTAGAATAAAAAATTAAAAAAATGGAGGATGAAAAAGCTCAGAATGCTGAATTAAAGAAAAAGAGAAAAGATAGAAGTGAAAAAAGAAAATTAAGAAAGCAACAACATAAAATAAAGGTGAAGGAGGAGGAAGAAGAAGACCTGTTAAGAGCAGCCACTGCTGCGAAGGAGGAGAAAGAGAAGAGAAAAAGAGGAGAAGGTGGAGCAGGGAAGGAGAAGGTGGAGCAGGAGGAGAATAGAAGGCAGCTACAGGAGGAGAAGGAGAAGAAGAGGAAAATTCATGAAGAGGAGAAGAGGAAGAAGGAGCAGGAGCAAAAGGAGAAGAGGAGGAAGGAAAAAGATGAGAGAATGAGGAAAGAGGAAGAGGAGAAGAAGAATAGGAGAAAGAAAGAAGTAGAGGAGAAGAAGAAAAATGAAGAGGAGGAGAAGCAAAAGAGGATGAGAGAGCAGATGGAGAAGCAGGAGGAAGAGAAGAAGAAAAGGAAGAGGATGATAACAATCGATCTAAATTCAAAATTAGTATTGGTAGGGAACATTTTTCAAATTTTACTTTAATTTAACTCAATAGATCCTTGATATCTAAAAGACAAAGCTTCTAAAGAGAAAAATTAAGAACATACTCTGGTTCACAAGGAAGCATTAAAAGAAAAAATTGTGGATTACTTTAAAGGATCAATAGAAAGGGAGAGAACGTAAGCGCACTAAGAGAGATCACATGACTCCGATTTCATTTATACAAAACAAAAGAAGAAAACTATTGAAGAGACTCTTCCACAGCCTGCGGCTCCGATTCTACCCTGATTTTGGCAAGGCAGAAAAGGGCGACACTCAGTCGAATATCAAGAAATTGAGTGAATGCACTGCCTACAGAATTCTGGAGGCACAAAAATAATCCCTCATCAAAAAATTTGGGACAAAGCCCCCTCTGAGTAATTTTTTTCATTTTATTTCAATTTACATTACATATATGTTATTTATATTATCACATTTTCATTATTAACTCTCTTTTTTAGTGTTATTGCAT
>JAVJIF010002255.1:0-81396 GCA_038442645.1 Agave tequilana
ATTCACCATTACATAGCAAAATTCAATGTTCATTTTTCTTCAGCTTCCAAAATTTTTAATAAATAAATCCATCAAGGTCTTAAGAATGTTCAACAATAGATCTGTGATTCAATTATAGGTATCCACAATATAAACTGGACGCCATGCTTATACAATCATACAGTATTCAGAGTTAACCTATGTTAAGGGTTAAGTTTGATTGATAGAATTGTTAGCCCACAATCAACAGCTTAAACATGCACGGAAAATGGTCTTCCGACATAGTATTAGACAACCAGGTTGTCAGAGATCACTGGTGCAAGTCTCATTACAATTTAAAAATGTTTACTAGCCAAATTGTTACGCCTTTCTAAGTAAATCATATTTACTTTGGAGGCCTTTCCACGTGCCCGAAAGGGCCACGCAAGGGGCCAGCTAAGTGTTTGCTTGCTTGATGTATAATGTTGCCCCTTAAGCATGGCAACCTGAAATCCTCGTGAATCAGAAAGAGCTCCCAAGCAACTCAATACAGAACAAATATACCCAATCCAATCAGGCTCAAAGATCTTGCTAGGATGATCATGTACCATGAAACCTGACGTGAATTTTCATTTTGCTTCAGTTGCCGATTCGGAGTAGGAGAAATCATCAAGGGTGTTTACACTTCACAACTTTAGGTTAATAATTCATATCGACATTAAGATCCCACCCGTATTATTTCAAGTGAAATCTGGAATTACTGCTGCAGCCCCAGTACTGTAGCAGTTTGCAAGTACTGTACCAACCCCGGGTTCTGTAGCAGATTTGATTAGGTTACAATATGATTTTAATTATTTTGATTAATTTCAAATTAGGAATGATATCTTCTATTTACTTTAAATCTTTTAGATCTATTTAGATGAATTATTTAGGAAACGAATCTCATTAGTTTTTTAGGCCTCAAGTTGCTTTTTCTTTGGCCGTAAATTAGGATTTTCATATAAATAGTGATGCTTTCCTTCGATATAATCAGATTATGGTATCATGACAATAATGAAATGATTTTATTTGTCATGGTCTGATGCCATTCACTTCTTTTTGTTGGTGTGATGCCATTTTGAGCATGGTGTGAAGCCTGTTGCAGTGTGAAGCCATTTCTCATCTATTTCTTTCTTTCTTTTCTATTACTTTTTTTCTTGTTTCCACCCACGGCTTTCATGTTCTCCATCAGTTGATATCAGAGCAAGTTCCGATTTAATAAATAACAAGATTATGAAAAAGAATTTTATGGAGATCAAAGTAATCAGTTTTCTAAACAAAGAAATCAAACGTATCGACGAGGGATCAAATCCAAGCTTGATGCAATACTTGAAGCTATTCCCAAGCCAAAATGAGATCCACGGCCAGAGCCCAAGTCAAAATCAGGTCCACAGCTAGAGCCCGAGCCAAAATCAGATCCCAGCTAAAATGAAGCATGAGCCTAAGTCGTATTGGATGATCACATCATCAGTTTCAACTTGCCGACATGTTCGCAAAACGTCACCAAGGACACTGAGTCAGGATCACCATCAAAGGATCAACAAACCAACTTCTTGAGTCAATGGCTCGATCCTCATTTTCCTCATCTCCAATCTTTGCTCCATTCTTTAAATTGTCGCCAAAAGATTTTAACCTTTTTCATGCCTTTTTCGAGAACGTCGAATTTTAGGAGGGGAGGATTTGATACAGGACAAATCCAATTGAAGCTGATTCGAAATAGGAAAAATCATCATCGGGTGTTACACTCCACAACTTTAGGTTTAATAATTCCCATCGAAATTGAGATCCCACCCGTATTAGTTCTTGTGAAATCTGGAATTATTGTAATAGCCCCAGTACTGTAGCAGTCACGAGTATTGTAGCAATTGCGGGTATTGTGGCAGATTTGATCACCTTACAATTGCTGTGGTGATAAATTGAATAGTTTAATAGGGAAGTGAGCTTTTCATTGTCAATGTTGGGCCAATGCCTATTAGTGTGTCCACGGGACCAAGCCCCGCAGGCATTTTATTTAGAAAATACATCTAGTTATTTGAAATCTTTTAGATTTATTTAGATGAATTGTTTAGGAAACGAATCTCTTTAGTTTTTTAAGGCCTCCATTTACTCTTTTCTTTAGCCTTAATTAGGATTTATTATAAATACTGATGCTTTCCTTTGCTGTAAAGATTATGATATCATGAGAATAATGAAATATTTTATTTCATGGTGTGATGCCATTTATTCTTTTTGTTGGTGTGATGTCATTTTGAGCATGGTGTGAACCCTCTTGCGATGTGAAACCACTTCATCTATGTTTTTTCTTTCTTTTCTATTACTTTTTTCTTGCTTCCGCTAGCGTGCTTTTCTGTTTTCCCATCATTAATTCATCATAAAAAGAATGTCTAATTATAGATATATCATACGATCTCTCATAACTAATTTATAGTATATTAGTTTTATGATCAATTACTAATAAAGTCAAATAATAACTATTCTGAATCTCTATAAGATACTGAAAACTTGAAATATTAGGCTTTTTCAATATTGGTCCCTCAAATCATTTTATCTTGATACCAGCTATGAAGCATGAACACAGACACGACACACGGATACGACATGACACGGACATGATGACTCGGTAAATCCTTAAAATGTAAGATATGGAAACACAATGATATAATTAATGAATGTGTGTAAATATATACATATCAAAACCCATAATGAATAAGATGTGTTTTATTAAAGGTAAAATGAAAAACAAAATAAATCTAACTAATTTACATCTAAAGCTTCTAATAGTAACAAACACCCCAAAAAAAATCTAAAATATTCTAACTAATACCTTACTTAGTTCGTGATATGTATAGATTCTACTAATATATTTGCTTATATCAAAGAGATATTATTTTTCATGTTTTTTTTGGCTAGAAATCACTGCACACTGGGGTTCAACTGGCGACCACCAGGGAGCAAACTCGGGAACTGATCAGTGGCTACGGTGATCGGAATTAAATTTATCTAAAACTGTCCGCGGGGCAAAGTTTGAACCGCCGACCTGTAGACGAGCGGACTCTAACAACCCAAGGTCTACCCCGATGACCACATGTGGGGGATATTTTCATGTTTATTTAAGTGATATATGACTTTAGTATCTAAAACATAATCTTTAATTTTATTTTATATCGACAGTGTTGGACATGGTGTCGACACCGATTTTTAATTTATATAATTGAAAATCACATGCTTCAGAGTGTTTGATACGTGTCGGGCAAGTGTCTTGCAATACTGTTGCCTGACACGTGTCCGACACGACACTCACTTTGAAGTGTCTGTGCTTCATAGGATACCAGTCTCTCAAAGTTTGCAAATATCCATCAGTCTCCTAATCTTTTAAGTTACTCCAAATTGCATGTTCTATTAAGATTGTCGTCCAATTGAATGATGATGGTCAAATTTAAAGCGTAAACAAGGGTGGTCAATTACAATAATACCGCTCTTAAGACCAATCTCTCTTGTATGAGAGGAAACAAAGAAATCATGATTTCAAATATCAGTCAACGTATTTTGATAATATTGTATCGGGTTTTGAGGCACCTGATATCACACTATAATATTGGCTGATATCGGACCGGTATTGCTGATATGAACGATTTTTCCGATATAGACACCCAATATGACCGATATCGATACTAAAATCTATTGACCGATACGATACCGAGATCTTACCATGAAAAAAAAAGGGTAAGCAACCTCTGGGGATGAGATGGGTGAGCAGGTTAATGGGAGAGATGGTTAGAACATGATACGAATTAGATCTAGGTTAGGGTTGGATGCTAGGAGTTCAAAAAATGAGGACCTTTAGGGATGAGATGGTTGTAGGGTTAATTGGAGAGATAGATTAGGTGGTTTCAAGTTATACAGAATAGGGTGGTTGGGCTAGTAGGTTTGGAAATGGGTTAGCTGTGTTGTGGCTCAATTCTTAAAGATGTAGCAAGAGTATAACATGAAGATCTATTAATTCAAAGGAATATTCTCTCTAAAGTTTGGAAACTAATGAGAGGGAGCAATTTGGCATAACTTCCAAAGAAATTGGAGGATCAATAGCACTTAGCAAGATTTGAGAAACAAATACCACAATAAGACTGATTTAAGAAACTAATATCTAAAAACCCAAAAATATCACAGTTCAAAAATCGTTTTTGTAATACTTATTGTTAAGATAAAGAGTAGTGAGTCCATCCCAACAAGGGTGACGCCATGTTGCATAGAAACAGTACATGACCTAATAGGAATAGGAAACTATATTTAAAAAAAAAACTACTTTAACTAATATATATAAAAGTACCCCTATACTACTCACCCTATACTAATACCTATCTCAAGTTTTAAACCTTAAAGATCCAGAGCTTAGTTAATAAAATATATTGTTATCATCATCATAATCAGACCAAGAACCACATTAACCTCTTCTAGCAACAATTGCATCATTATATGCACTTCTGCACCCAGAGACCACCCAGACCCGGTCACACTAGTCCCTTTCCATCCAGAATCCATGCATTGCATCCAAGACAGATATAACAGGACAACATGGATTCTAGTTTTCCTTTTTATAATATCAGTTGCAGCCAATAAAAGTCAAGTAATGGCAAGGAAGTAACCCCACCTCATTAATTCATGACTTATGTTCACTCTCATTTATAACCTAACTAGAGTTTTGGCACATCACGTGCAAGATACTTTTCTAGATTTTATAAATGTGAACTGCTCTGGTTACGATCCCTTGAATAATATAACTCACGCTTTCCAAAGCAACATACTTAAATGTTTCAATTGCAATATGATCGCTCTATCCAAACAACACATTACACAACTCTTACGACTATTTAAAATCAGTTAGAAATTTATTATGTTTTCTTCAGCATGAGGCTGAGTCGAATGTGAGTGACAATCTAATTTATAGACCCCCAAGGGGTTTCCATTATGATGGTACAGTGACAACTGTGTGGAACGTTGTAAACGTTTATGCATATGCGCATGAAATTTCTATGTACGGATGACAATGATGTTCAAAAATATTGATGATTGATTTTTGTATCATCATTTTAGTTACTAGACGCATGGCATACAGGAAAATTAACAGTAATCAGAAACAGTGCTGTTCTGACATACCTTGCGGGCTGACCCTGACAAGTTTAAAATCCCGCTGCAACATAGTTAATAGTTTCCAAGTGCTGATACTGACACCTGTTTCGACCAGAGTTATTATAAGGTGCATAAGATGCCACATTCAACCAACAAAAGCTTGCTGGTTGTAACCATCTCATCTTCTAACCATTGCTAGAAACATAAGAAGAAATCATTTCACGCTAAATAGCTCGCCCCTGTTTCTCAAACCTCAAAACTCATAAACACTCCTCCATGGCATGACATCAAAGCTTGAGCACCTTAACCCACCAGTCTGACCCAATAACAAGACCCCAAAAGCTAAGCCATGCCCTTGCATAAGCTTTTGCATAAGCTATAGACTTCTATTCCCCACTGCTTCAATAATGAGTGGTAACTTGAAAAGCACTTTATTGTCGATCCAACATTTCTACTTCCAGTCATACTGCCAAGCGCAAAGTATACACTGGAACAGCAACCAAAACCACCCAGCCTACTTCTGGCATCCATGCCTACCTGTCATCAACAAAATAGTGTTTATGCAAACTCAATATACTCGCTATCATCTGTCCACCTCCAAGAAAAAAACTTAACTAGCACTCAAAATCTCTAGCGTTTGGTCACCTAGACTCTTACATTCCAACCAAACATGTTAGTTTGGCACCATAAGCCCTTGTGATCTCTGGACAGTTCCCCTCACATTAGTTAAATGTTTGCCAAGACCAAAAGGTCAAGGTCGTGCCGGCAGTCGCCACACCTAGTAACAAATGTTTCTGTATGTCAAAAGAGGTGTATAAAATAAATGTTTAAGATTTTTTTTCCCCTTTCAATGCAAACAATCGCAAGTATCGCAGGTTCTAGTAGTCAAAAGAAATAAACCCCTCTAGTTTAAATTAGGGTACAGTTGTATGGCCTTCATCAAAACTGCTATCTGAAAGATCTACACTTCAAACCAAACCAGGGTAAAATAGACAACCAAACGTGCATATCCTGATTTTGAGATTACTTTGCATTGACAACAACATGTGAAGACAAAATCATGTCTAGAACTTCTGCCTGTCCCTAGTCACTAGTAATTATGTAGAATGGAGTGATAGCATGCCATTCATATACTGTCTCCTGACTCTTCTGTACTTCTCCAATAGTGTCTTGAAGCACCTGCATGCATCTTCAAACATGGCATCTCTACAGAACTTGGACTTAAAATAAGAAAATTTTGCCATGGCTTCTGCAATATGATCAGTATAAAACAGCACGATGTCCTCAAATACTTGCAGTAGATTATTGAAGTCTATTTTCTCCTTCATATCTCCTTTCTGTGATAGATGCCGGATCCACCTCATCCATTGCAGGAATCATCATTTCTTTCCTCAACAACTATTTTGATACACTCAAATGCATCCATAAGCTTGAGCTGGCATCAATTTTCTCAATTATGAAGTCAAAAATTGTTTTATGCTTCAACAAAGAGAATCAGATGACAGGGGAGATGCAGCAACCATGCAAGCCTTCCTAATATAGGGTTTGCATTAGCAACCAACCTGATTGCAATGTGTAGCAATATAACAAACATGATCCTTTGCTTTTTATTCCAGAGTCAGTAGTATCCAAGATGGTTGTTTCTGCTTCTCATTCCAACAGTGGAGAGCAATATGAGCAAAGCCTTCCCACCTGCACACAAGCTTCCATGAGAAACAAAATCTGAAATAATGAGTACAAGCGAAACGGAACGCAAACAGAAAGCATATAGGAACTACAATTCTGTTTTGAAGGATTAGTAGCATCTACACTTAGGTGACTGGAATGTCCATACTAAAGGATTAGTTGCAAGTAGAAAGGAACCTCTACTGGCATTGCAGGGGTCATAAATGCCTCTCCTACCATGGTTCAAAGTCTCGGTCTCGGCCGCTGACTCGGCCGGCACCGAGACGGATCGGTCTCGGCGATTCGGATCGGACTCGGACGATACGCGCAAAACGCTACATAGAACGCCAAAAAAATTATGAAAAAATCATGACAAATCGTAAAAAAATGTAGACATCAAAATTCATATCACATATTCAAAACATATCACCTAGCACTCAAAACATAATGTGAAAGCATAAATACAAGCGTCGTCGGTAAAAAGATATCAAAATACATGCATAATATAGTAAATTGCACAAAATAATTCATAAGTACCTGCTAATATAGTCATTTCCACATTAAATTACGAGGAGGCACAAATCATCATTATCATCATCTCCGCGATAAGTATAAAAACCAGGTATATAGTTTTCATAAGGATAATAATATGTTTGTGGGAGAGATCTTGTAGGCTGAGATGATTGGCCAGAGGATCCATTATCAGAGTAATATGGCGGGAGGAGTTATGCAATATCAGCTTCATGGTGATAATACCCAAAACCTCGATATTCAGTGCTTCTAGTAGAATATTCACCAGTGCTAGAATAATCAGTGCCAGAATATTGGCCAGATGTCAAAACCCAACCCCTGTAAATGGCCTTCAAAACTATGATGACCATGTGAGTAGTTATCATGTCCACTCGAATAATCATCGCTAGAACTGAAATCGACCAACCGATCCAAATGCCTACGCTATTGTGAAATCCCCGCCCGGCCTCTATGATCTGTATCTTGTGTGGCATAATATTCTAAATCACATGTTATTAGCACCACCTCGTTGGCTTCCACCAACGCCATGAATCTCTTCATCATTACCGCCATCACCTCTATAACCGCCGTCATGACCATCAACACCATCACCATGCCACCACCATCACTGCCATCATCGTCACCGCCATCACCATCATCGTCGCCATCACCGCCTTCACCGCCACTTTCGTCACTACGACGAATACCTTCATCCAACCAACCTAAGTCATCTGGTGATAACATCGGTTGGTCTCCCTCACGAATCAACTCATCCAAAATATTAATCATTGAAAATATTATTCAGATTAATTGGGTTGTAATAATCATCAGTGTCACTTTTGCATATCAAGTTTCTTACTCGCAACCGCATATTGTAATGCACAAATACTAGTTTATGCAACTTGTTCATTGCCAACTGTTTGCGCAATTTTGTATGAATCGCGATCACGTGCTCCAATTTCTTTCACAACCCGATGAAGAACATGTTTGGCTTAAAACTTTAATGGCAATTTTCTGCAGATTGGGAGCTTCTTCGTCATAATTAATACAACAATCAGCTGGAAGAGATTGTTGCACTCTCTTCTAGTCAGCGAGCTTCCAAATTCCCAACTCATCCATAAATAATTTTATCTGTGAGAATACACATTACAAGTGTTAATATTTACATAACATTATATCGATGAAATAAATATATTATTATTATCTCATTAATAGCTATTACTTGTTTATTCAAATCCGGCTCCAATCTTTTAATGACCTCCTTTAATCCATTTCTCACTTCTGGATGTGTAGAAAAGTTTTTTGAATATTAGAGTGCTAGATTTAAAAAATGCTGCAATAATGTAAGCACATGATTGTTATGATATGATAGTTTTCAAATTCTAGTCAACAAATATGATTTCTAAGCAAATGAATTACCAGCAGCACGCAAGTGTCTATGCAATTGTCCCTCCTATCTTCTATCAATGATGTCCCAGTACTTCTTCCAGTTCTTATTTGATGCCTTTATAGCCAATTTTGCTCTATCCATAGCTTCATATATATATAGATAATGTAGGTTTCTTGTCCTGGTCCACTAACTTCAAGACTCTAACAAGAGGATCCATAATGTTTTGGACCTCTTGCCTTCTTCTAAAACCGGTCAGTCAGAATGAGATTAGAAACCTTATCTCGCACACTTCTACTCCTGTCCTTGTTGAATTCACGCTATTCGGTAATCATACACATTCTTTTCAAATCTTGCTCATAGCGAATAAAGCTTTCAATAGAAATAAACTCGGTGGCAAACTGTGTTATACCTGGTCTCAACAAATCTCTACTCTAGTAAATAGCTTCATTAAATTCATCACTTTGAGGCTATTGTAAATGAATGATGTGATCATCTTAGCATCATCTAATGCCTCCTTGACTGATTTTATAGAGCCAATATCTTCAAGCATCAAATCAATGCAATGTGCTGCACAGGGAGACTAAAACAAATGTTTTCTCTTCTCCATCAACATGTGACCAGCTGCTTTGAAACTTGCCTCATTATCTGTTACAACCTGCACGATATTTTCTTCACCAACTTCATCAACAACTTTATCCATTAGCGAGAATATATAATCAGCAGTCTTCGAGATATTAGTAGTATCAACAGAAGTATGGTAGATCATGCTTCTATCATAAAATCATGAAATTAACAATAGGCTTTCTATTCTGAGAACTCCAGCCATCACACATGATCGTGCAACCATACTGCGGCCATTTTGTTTTTATTGAAGCAATATATACTTCAATTTCTTTCATTTTCTCCTCTAAATATAGATTGCCAATCTGGTACCCTGTATGGCCTTTTACACCTGGGCCTGCCTCCGCAATAGTATTAATCATAGCTTGGTAGTAAGGACCACTATCAGCTGCATTGAATGGTATTGCATTGTAATTAAAGAACTTCGCCACGGATTTCCCAACCTTTTTCATATTCTCAGTTGAGAACATGCTTTTGATTGATTTCTGTTTTGTTGGGAACATGTAAGGATCAATACCACGAGCTGAAATTTCAGCTTCTCTCATAGTCATACTCCGACGCAATCCACGGTTACTCCCTGATCCTGAAGGCTGTGAACTACTGCCACCAATATCAACTCCTTCTGCCGATCTCCAAGCCATTTCACGACTTTCTTTCATGGCTTGTTTTAGTTGTCTTCTTTCAACTCCTTCTAAACCCAAACTTCTTCAATTTCATTATCAGAATCTTCTTCGGTCACATCATAAAAATCTTCCTCACTTAAAGATCTCATAAGTCGCTCTTTTTAAGATTTTATGGCCGCTCTTCTTCTTGCTACCTTCAGAAGATGTCGTCTCATTATTTGAGATACCTCTTTTGATACTCGCAAGCATCCTTCCACCTGACCGGTACGTGTGCTATATGCTGCTTCAATCTAGTGATACCATCATGGACTTGTTTCCCACAATAATTACACTTCACAAGTTTTCTACTACTTCACCAACAGGGGTACCATGTTCCCATCCAATATCGCGTTGCTTTATAGCCATACTGAAATTTAAAAAATTATCTGTTAAATTAAATTAAATCTAAAATTAACTAAATTAACTAAATTAAAAGAAAATTAAACTGAGGGAAAGAGAGGGACTGAAGGGGAAGAGAAACAAAGGGGAGAGAGAGGGACTGAGGGGAAGAGAAACTGAGGGAGAGAGAGGAACAGAGAGAGGGAGAGAGACGGAGACAGAGGAGAGAGAGGGAGACACAGAGGGAAGGAGAGAGAGGAGAGGGGGAGAGAGAGGGCGAGGGAGAGAGACGAGAGGGGAGAGGGAGAGGGGCAGAGAGAGACACAGAAGGGAGAGAGGGACAGAGAGAGACGGCGACAGAAAGGGAGAGGCGGACAGAGAGGGAGAGAGAGAGGAACAAAGAGAGACGGAGATGAAAACACCTAGAGGGGGGGTGAATAGGTGATATGGCTAATCTAGAAACTAAATGCGGAAGCTAAAAACTAATTTGCAACACACTTAATACAACCAACAAGTGTAACCGAATTCCCCGTGAAGAGCTCTGGACTAACTCCTCTTGATTCCCCTAGATAAGAGTTGAGGTGCTATATGAAGCTCTTGTGGTTAAGTATAAGTGAGGCACACAAACACAAGCCAAGCATATAGTGAATATACAACAATATGAAAGATGCAAGGCAACACAAGCAATATGAATGATATGAATGAAGAATGATGCTTATCACACATAAAAGAGAGAGAGGGTTTAGAGGCAATGGATCAAACGCAAACACAATGATATGTTTCGAGGTTTGAGCCCCTAGCTCTACGTCCCCGCCTTCACCGAGAAGGATTTCCAATCCACTATCTCCTACCGAGGGAACCTCCACCGAGGAGGATTTGTACAACAAGGAAGTATCGAACTCCACTCTCAAACACCGCCTCACAACCGAGGGGTTAGGTCCGTAGCCAAACAACAACCAATCCACCTCACACTTGAGGGATACAAACCAACTCCAACACCACCTCACCAAGAGGGAGTAAACCACAATCTCAACCTCTACCAAAGAGGGAGCAAACACCAATCCTCAACCTCTACCAAAGAGGGAGCAACCCAATCAAAGCAAGGATTTTTACAACAAGTGGTTACAAAGACCACAAACTCTCTTTTTCCATAAAAACAAAAATCCTAATAGATTAGGATAGAAGATAGCTCAAGTGTGGAAAAACAAGTGTTTTGATCAAAGAAAATCTCTTGGGAAAATACCAAATTGATATAGAAATGAAGAACAAGAAACCAATTCCTAAAACCTATTTTCTTTGAAAATAACAAAACACTTAAAAACAAATAGATGAATCTTTTTGGCACTTAAACTCTTTTGAAAACTTATTTTAAACACCAAGAATAGAGAGAAATTTTAGCTCATAAAAACTTGACCAAAATCGCAAAGGAATGGGGTTTATATAGGCCAAACAGAAAACTAGCCGTTAGGCTGATCTGTCATCCTGACAGGCTCGCGGTCGACCGGCCGGTCGACCGCCAACGGTCATAATATGACCGTTGGGCAAACCGGTCGACCGCCCAGATACAGAGAGCAAAGCTCTCTGGTCCGGTCGACCGAGCGATCGACCGGCCCACTGTGCCAGCAGACGTGCACAGACCTGTGCACGTCGGTCGACCTCCCGGTCGACCGTGCGGTCGACCGACCTGGCCTGTCAGCACAGTTCTGGGTCAGAAACTAGGTCAGAAAAACATGTTAAAATATTTCTAAAAATTCTTATAAATCTTATAAAAATCCTCAAAAATAGTTTTAACATTTTGCATTGATATATAAACATGTGATAAAAGTTTCAACTCAAATATCAAGCAATTTGAACTATTTTTGTGTCTTATCATTTTTATCAAAAACCAAAAACTGTATTTTATCAAACTTGGATTTTTCAATAGGAAATCTGATTTTTCCTAAAACATATAGAAATACAAAAACATGATATTTAAACACTTCTAAGCATCATGTATATGAACATAAGTCCAATATACATAAAAAACATATATATATCAAGTTTTTGACTTTAAATCCATAAAACATGTTTTGTTAAAAATACCAAAACATAAAACGTGTGTGTTATGCACTTGAGCATATCAACTATTCTTATCTTTACAAATGGATCTAAAACTCAATCTAAACTAGGATACCTAAGTCTTCTTGACGATCTTCATCTTCAAGTCGACTCGGTCCAAACTCCGTGATCCAACGAGCATGGCTATGAATGATCTTGACGCTCGGGCTCGGGAATCACCAAGTGAAGGCTTCCAAACTCCTCTTTTTGAAGCAATCACCAACTAATATCTTGTTACATGATCTGAAACTAAAATCACAAGATTATTAGTAAACATAACTATATGAGTTAATCATCATCCAAACTAGAGAGGAAGGCCTCCGGGCCAACAATCTCCCTTTTTTTGATGATGACAAAACTCATGGAGTTATATATGCATGGATTAAAGTTAAGCTTCAAAGAAGCTCCCCCTTAACTCATGCATAAACAAATAAACATAAATATGCAATGAATTATGAAACATGAAACATGCATAGATATGCATAAACAATAAAAGGCTCTAGATACCAATGAAATTTTCAAAAAACAAATAAACATGCTCTAGATATCAATTAAACTTAATATATACAAAACCATAAATATGCATATAAAAAGAAGAGTTTGAGTTTTATATGCATATTAAACTCTCAAATAATTGTCCCCTTTTTGTCAATCATCAATAAAGGGGTAAAAACCAAAACAATAAATTTTTCTCCCCATTTTATTCGAAACAAAGAATCAACAAAAGGTAAAAAAACTAATACAATTGTTTTTATTGTTTTGACCATTTTTTGTCTAAAACAAAAACAAAGTCAATAAGGGGTGACATTAAACATGATACCAATTAAAAAAATATGTCAATGAAGTGCCTCTTGATACCAATTAAAAAAAATGAAAACATCTTGATACCAATTGAAATAATTATTCATTTTAAACATATGATATCAATTGAAATTATTATTTTCTATCATAAAGTAAGGGAACAAAATACCAATTGAAAACTAAAATATGAGTTTTCTCCCCCTTTATGAAAAACCAACTAAAAACATGCATAAGCTTGTTTAAGGATACCAATTGAAAACTAATCAATTGAAACATGATATTCATTTAAACATACAAGCTTAAGCATAAACAAAATATATATGTATGAAAAATTTAATACCAATCAAAATTGATACAATATGAAGTGTAAGCATACATACATACAAAAAAATATATATGAGTATACAAGAAATGTCAATATTGATACCAATTGAAGCAACAATAATATCAAAGTATAACTCATATAACCTATCCTCCCAATCATGTTCAAGTTTAAAATGATTTTCATTATAAAGCAACCATGAGCATGATCGCCCATCCAACCGCCCGTGGAAGGTAGGGGTTTTCAAAAATAGGTTTGAAAAATAAAGTATGTTTGAAAACTCTACCAAAATGAAGAATACGAACTAGTTAAAAGAAAAACTTGTAAACTAGTATGAAATCCTTCAAGCAAGGAATAAAACAAAATAGTTTTTTATGAAAAACATGAAATCCACATGGCACTAAACACTCTAAATCATTAAGGCACATATCAAGCTCATGAAAACAAAGTCATGAAAAACCAATAAATAAGGTGAGTGCGCAAGTGTTATGTGAAACATATAATCATGAAAATGTTCAATTAAGCTCAATATTCTTAAAACATGAAAATCATCAAAACTATTTAATCTTCAAGGCATATGTATGTCTAGTACAAACTAAAGTATACATACATATCCAAACACAAAGAGTCCACAAAGATATATGCATGAAGGCACGTGGCTCAAAAGGATATACATGTATATCTAATAGTTTGGACAAGATAGACATATACATGAAGTTTAAACATAAATACATGAAAACATGAATAACTAATTTTTATTAAAACAAATTTCATTTCAAGGTATATGTATGATTTGTCAACACAAGAAGTATACATACATATCCCCTAAACACAATTGAGTCCATAAATAAAGATTTGTATGAAAAGCAAATGACTCAAGGGGTATACATGTATATCTTAAAGTTTGGCAAAATAGACATATACATGAAATGGAAACTCATGATCATAAAACACATCTAAAATTGGGAATACAAGTTAAAAATACATGAATCATCAAAACTAGACTATACTAGCACATCTAATGGGAACAAATAAGCATTTAAGCACAAACATATATAGATTTATTTGTGACCCACTATATGTACAAGTATATACCTAGTTTTAATAAAAACTAACATTTAAACATATATTCAAAGCATGAAGCATAAAACGGGAAAAATCAACATGACAAACGTAAACATGATTATTATGTAAATCCACATGTTATTAGAGCTATGATAAACATGATCGTTAAACAAAGGTGAGAACACAAAAATAATAGTCCATATTAAACATGGGTGTCTCAAAGGCTATACATGCATGTCAAGGGTCTAATAATCATGACATTAACATAATAATCTATAAACATCAAAGCATGCTATAAATAATGAATAAAATGAAAAGCATGTAAACAATAATTAGGAGTTAGGAATCGTTACCAAAACCTAGAAGGCAACTTTCCTTGTCTCCAAAACATGGTGGTCCTCTCCACCAAACATCCCTTGAAAGTGATGCATCCAAAATGTTTCCTTTAAGTACGGAACGCATCCACTCCAAGGTACCGCTACTCTCACGTCATGCGAGAGCCCACACCTACATCAAACATAAGAGGGGTGGTCTTTGGTACCCATACTCTTTTGGGTCCATGGGGGTTAGTCCCTTCTCTAACCCAAACAAAGTTATTTGCTAAATTACCATCATGTATACGATCATAACAAAACTTAGCAAGGTGGCCCTTACGTCCACAATGTGTACATGTGTACACATGAGCATACATGTGATGGGTGTGTCCGTGAGGAGCATGTGTATGCCGTGGAGGGTGTGCATGAATAGATGAAACTTGTTTCTTTCGAAACAAAGATTCCAAACGTGTATGACCCACTACACATTGGCTCAAAGTGGAGCCCAAACAATCTACACTCTTCTTAAGCAAGGATATATCATGTTCAATTAAAGAAGAAGTGTGGCATGCAATAGGTGTTCTAGGTGAAGTATGGCAAACATGAGAAACAATATCATTTTTCAAAGATTTATTTTTATTTAAACAAATTTCTAATTCTTTTGAAATAAAATCAATTTCTCTTTTCAAAGAATCATTTTCTTTTAAAACAAATTCAACTTTTGAAGACAAAGCATTATTATTTTTCAAAACATTATCACAATCATTTTTATTTTCAAAATCTTATTTTCTTTTAAAACAAGATCAAGTTGAGATTTCAATGAATCCCTCTCATTAGAAATCTCCTCCTTCTCTTATAAAACCATGTCAAGTCTAGAATGCAAATTTTTATTTTCATTATTAATGCCTAGACTTTTCTTTTTCAAAACATTATATTTTTCTATAAGTTTTTCACAAACAATTGAAAGTTCTTCATTCAAAGCATGGGCATCAACATTCTCATCACATGAAGAACTAGCATCATCATCATCTAAGTGGGTTTCCGAGTGTACCTCAAGGGAGTCATTCCCTTGGACCGTATAGCATTGTTGTGGCTCGGATTCATCTCCACTAGATTCTTCCTCTTGTTGGATTGGCATTTGAAGCTCGGAGGTGGTTGTTGTGGTCAACTTGTTCCACACTACAAAGGCGGAATCAAGGTTAGAAACATGCAAAAGATAATCTTTAGGGAGCGTGTTTCTAATAGCCTCAAGGTCTTGTGCATTGGCCCCTATATGCTTGCTATCACTAAGGTAGGATTCCTTGGTAATGGCAAGGTGAACCTTATATCCTAGGGTTTGTAGGTAAATGGACATCCTAGTCTTCCAAACAACAATGTTGGAAGGGTCAAACATAGGTGGGGTCATGAAGTCCATGGATGTAAACTAAAATGTGTGCAAGCAAACAAATGTGCAAATGTAAATGTAGATTAGCAAACAAGGATCTCACTCCTAGGTTGTTAAACCTAAGTATCAGGAGCGTATGCTCTGATACCAATTGAAAACACCTAGAGGGGGTGAATAGGTGATATGGCTAATCTAGAAACTAAATGCGGAAGCTAAAAACTAATTTGCAACACACTTAATACAACCAACAAGTATAGCCGAATTCCCCGTGAAGGGCTCTGGACTAACTCCTCTTGATTCCCCTAGATAAGGGTTGAGGTGCTATATGAAGCTCTTGTGGTTAAGTATAAGTGAGGCACACAAAACACAAGCCAAGCATATAATGGATATACAACAATATGAAAGATGCAAGGCAACACAAGCAATATGAATGATATGAATGAAGAATGATACTTGAGAGAGAGAGGTTTAGAGGCAATGGATCAAACGCAAACACAATGATATGTTTCGAGGTTCGAGCCCCTAGCTCTACGTCCCCGCCTTCACCGAGAAGGATTTCCAATCCACTATCTCCTACCGAGGGAACCTCCACCGAGGAGGATTTGTACAGCAAGGGAGTACCGAACTCCACTCTCAAACACCGCCTCACAACCGAGGGGTTAGGCCCGTAGCCAAACAACAACCAATCCACCTCACACTTGAGGGATACAAACCAACTCCAACTCCACCTCACCAAGAGGGAGTAAACCACAATCTCAACCTCTACCAAAGAGGGAGCAAACACCAATCCTCAACCTCTACCAAAGAGGGAGCAACCCAATCAAAGCAAGGGTTTTTACAACAAGTGGTTACAAAGACCACAAACTCTCTTTTCCACAAAAACAAAGATCCTAATAGATTAGGATAGAAGATAGCTCAAGTGTGGAAAAACAAGTGTTTTGATCAAAGAAAATCTCTTGGGAAAATACCAAATTGATGTAGAAATGAAGAACAAGAAACCAATTCCCAAAAACCTATTTTCTTTGAAAATAACAAAACACTTAAAAACAAATAGATGAATCTTTTTGGCACTTAAACTCTTTTCAAAACTTATTTTAAATACCAAGAATAGAGAGAAATTTTAGCTCATAAAAACTTGGCCAAAATCCCAAAGGAATGGGGTTTATATAGGCCAAACAGAAAACTAACCGTTAGGCTGATCTGTCAGCCTGACAGGCTCGCGGTCGACCGGCCGGTCGACCGCCAACGGTCATAAATATGACCGTTGGGCAAACCGGTCGACCGCCCAGATACAGAGAGCAAAGCTCTCTAGTCCGGTCGACCGAGCGATCGACCGGCCCACTGTGCCAGCAGACGTGCACAGACCTGTGCACGTCGGTCGACCTCCCGGTCGACCGGATCCTGGCTCGGTCGACCGTGCGGTCGACCGACCTGGCCTGTCAGCACAGTTCTGGGTCAGAAACTAGGTCAGAAAAACATGTTAAAATATTTCTAAAAATTCATGTAAATCTTATAAAAATCCTCAAAAATAGTTTTAACATTTTGCATTGATATATAAACATGTGATAAAAGTTTCAACTCAAATATCAAGCAATTTGAACTATTTTTGTGTCTTATCATTTTTATCAAAAACCAAAAACTGTATTTTATCAAACTTGGATTTTTCAATAGGAAATATGATTTTTCCTAAAACATATAGAAATACAAAAACATGATATTTAAACACTTCTAAGCATGATGTATATGAACATAAGTCCAATATACATAAACATATATATATCAAGTTTTTGACTTTAAATCCTTAAAGCATGTTTTGTTAAAAATACCAAAACATAAAACGTGTGTGTTGTACACTTGAGCATATCAACTATTCTTATCTTTACAAATGGATCTAAAACTCAATCTAAACTAGGATACCTAAGTCTTCTTGACGATCTTCATCTTCAAGTCGACTCGGTCCAAACTCCGTGATCCAACGAGCATGGCTATGAATGATCTTGACGCTCGGGCTCGGGAATCACCAAGTGAAGGCTTCCAAACTCCTCTTTTTGAAGCAATCACCAACTAATATCTTGTTACATGATCTGAAACTAAAATCACAAGATTATTAGTAAACATAACTATATGAGTTAATCATCATCAAAACTAGAGAGGAAGGCCTCCGGGCCAACAGGAGACAGAGAGGGGGAGAGAGGGACGGAAAGAGACACAGAGAGAGAGGGAGAAGGAGAGAGAGACGAAGACAGAGAGGGATAGAGAGAGGCACAGGAGAGAGGGAGATCGACGGAGACGGAGTGGGAGAGAGAGAGAGGCGGAGAGATCGGCGGAGAGAGGGGGAGAGAGGGAGAGGTACCTGCGGCGAGGAGGAGAGATCGACGCGACGATGACAGGGGGTGGGTTTTTTTTCCTTTGCTGATGCAGAAACGCGAGAGGGGAGGGGGTTGAGAGAGAGATTTGATCTCTCTCTCCCTTTAAGTTAGGGGATTCACGAGTGCCGAGTCGACTCGGGTCGGGTCCGACTCGGAGTTGACTCGGCACCCGCCCATCGACTCGGGCGTCCAGTCATATCGTTAGCGGCCGAGTTGTATCCGACTCGGCCGATTCCTTGAACCCTGTCTCCTACTAACCCCAAGGGAAGCAAAAACTGAAATAAGTTGATGGGAATCATTAGTTGTTAATTTTTGGTTTAGGCTCTTCTATTATTTATTTTAGGCTAGGCTCTTTTTTCTCTTTATTCAGTTCCATATTAGTTATGATGGGAGTTGGCTTTTATATGAGGCCTATATAAGGCCAAGACCTACAGTTGTTTGGGCAGTAAAGTCATTTTGAGAATTAAACTTTTGCATTGCAAATATTGTTTTGTGAATGAATCTTGACATGGTGATGTGCTAAGTGGGAAAGTGATCTTCTTGACATTAAAGTCAAAATTTATCTTATCCTTAAACCCTAATTCTCTCTTTCCCATTCTCTCATCTCCGTTCTACATCAGTTTGATATCAGAGCTAAAATCCTGAATTTTTTTCTTCCTCCACAAAAATCTCCCCCTCCACAAAAGCCTCCTCTTCTACAAAACCTTAGATTCTTCTGTCTTTTATCTTCTCTAGTTAAAAAAATCTCCACCTCCACAACACTCTAGCCTCCAACACAAATTTCTAAAACCCTATATCTATCTCTGCCTACTCCTTCTCTTCTTTATTTAAAAAAAAGAAAAAAGGAAAAAAAGAAAGGAGAAAAGGAGAAAAAGAAAAGAAAAGAAAAAGAAATAAAAAAAAGCTATTGTTCTTCTCTTCCCTCTCTCCCTCTTCAACAGAACCCGACTTCGCCGCCACTATTCCTCATCGCCGACCCCTCTTTCGCGCCTTCACCGACTTCTCTATCGCCTCATTACTTCCTCCGACCTCGTCGCCGACATCACCAACCTCGTCCGCCGACATCATCATCAACATCGTCGCCGTGATATCTCGTTTCTGCAAACTCAAGTCGACTTCCCCACCAGCTCGCCTTGTCGTCACCGCCACAGTGATCACCCTTCCTCTCAGATCCGCCGCCGAAGAGCCCTCAGATCCGCCTCGCCGACGAAGACTGTTGGTATCAAACTATTTCTTCACCACAACGATCAGCCTTAGGCTTCCACCGCCATGATCCCCGCTATAGGATCGCCATTGCATCGTCATTGTCATCACTCAATCGACGATCTGCCCTCCTCATCATCGCCCTCCTCGCCGTCGTGACCACACTGCCACCAAGATCTCAACCCTAGCAGTCGGATGAGAAAGGAAAAGATCAGGTCTCAGATTTGAAATTCAGTGTGAATTCAACTCAGACCCTACCCCGATCCAAGCGGGTTTAAGTTATCAAACCCGCGAATTTACCCGACCCGCTTAGCAATCAAACCCGATGCGCGAAGCCAACAGAGCTGAGCCGAGCTGCGAGCCAAAGCTGACGTCAGTAGCTCCGAAGCTGACGCCATCGGCTCGGACTGAGTTGAAGTCGCGTCGCGTCGCGCCGAGTCACCGCTGACGTCATCGAGCCCATCGGCTCAGACTGAGTTGAAGTCGCGTCGCACCGAGTCACTGCTGACGTCATCGAGCCGCTGCTGACGTCACCCTAGTCATGCTTATGCCATCGGCTCATTTTTTAGCCGCACCGTTCACTACAGCAGCACAGCGACCTTCTGATCCTTTTCAGATCCGTTCGGAGTCTGGTTCGTGTTCTGTCTGAAGTGTTGGGTCCACAGCTGAGTCCCAGAGATACTAGAAAAAATTCGCAACTTTTGGACAACACATCCGGCCTCTACAAGTCCTTATTTGGAGCCACTACTCAGTATCTGTGCTTTTTCAAGCGCCTTTGGACACGTTGTAAACTCACCTCCCACTATTGTGATATTTTGCATATCTCTTGTGTGTCTGTGATGATTATTAGTTGTAGTTATTATAGCTATTTCCCTATATTTCTGCATGTTTGCATATTCACTTTTAGAATCCATTCTCTGCATATTCATCTTAGGAAACATTAAAATAAAATTATTTGATCATACAGTGCAAGCATCTAGTGACACTTAAGTGACTGTTTGCATCTGGGTGATTGTCTGTATCGCATATGCATCCTTAGATAGTGCATGCTCATTCATAGTGGTAGAACATATCACTCTGATCTTCTCGATTTGAAGAGTAAACTAGATCTAATCCTTAAAAAACTTCAAGACTTAAAACTTAGGGTAGAAGTGTTAGAAAATAAAAATGAGAGCCCTAGAGATGACACTCGAATAGAACAGAAGAAAACACCAATAGATGTAAGGATGACGAAGATCACATAATCTGTAAGATTAAGACAGACCCTCCCACGTTTGACGATATCCTTGACCCGAAGATTTTTAGTGACCAGATGGCAGACCTAGATTACTACTTTGATTAGTATAAAATTATTAAAGAAAGTGGGATTCGATTTGCTAAGATGAGACTTACAAGGTCAACTAGGATTTACTGGATACCGGTCGAGAGAGTACATGAGGCGAGGGACTGCCATAGAGTCTTAAGAGAAAATGAAACAAAAACTTAAGAAGAAATGCCTTTTTGATTCTTATAACATCGCCTCTTAGACAAACTACACAGCCTTCGCCAGGATAGCAGGTCAGTTTAGAATTACACTATCAAATTTGACGACATGACGTACGTTGTGAGGTGTGAGAAGACTCCTACCAAGCCATTTCTAGATACCATTTTAGGTCAGACATCCAACGAGCAATATTAATTCACTCCCACAAATAGAGACCCTTGAGCAGGAAAGTCAGTTAAGTTAGCTCAAGGCATAGAGACCTCCCTCAACTTTTCTTCAGAGCGCAGGATCATTCCTAAAGCCGGAGAGTAATCTACCCTAAACACTCATACTACTAGAGACCCTAAGGGCAACTTTGTGATATGTGAATCTTCTAAGAACGCCAAGGTAGTCAGTGTTTTAAGTATCAAGGCTATGGTCACGTTGTTGCGCGGTGTCCCTCTAGGAACCTTCTAGTTAGGGAAGCTGATGATGATGAGATCGAGACAGTAGTCTATAAACCCACTGGTAGCGCGACTGATTCTAATGATGATATTAGGGTTTCTAACATCCAACTGGGTGTAGTTAAATGTTCACACACAATTATTAGAGATGGGGACTGGTGTAGGTCTAGTGTGTTCTACATCTATATTACACATGAGGGGAAATTATAAGTTAATGATAGATGAGGGTAGTCATGCGAACATCATTGCCAAGACAGCTCTTGAGAAGAAGGGTCTCAAGGCTGAACCACATTCTCACCAATAAAACATGAATTAGGTTGATAAGACTGCTTAATTTATTACCCAGTGTTGTCAGATCGCTATCCACATATCTAGCTATGAGGTCTTATTTGGTGTGATGTCTTAAACATAGACGTTGCACACATTTATGTTAGGTAGAACTTGGTTGTATGACTTGGATGTAACCAATCTGGGTAGATCTGACACTTATGAATTTAAATTTAAAGAAAAAAATATAGTATTGAAACATTTCAAAGCCAAGTCGAATGTATGGGATAACAAGGAGGAACAGTCACCGATAAGAACAACAAGACACCATGTTACTTAGTGACTAGATCCTACTTTTCACCGAGTCTTTTATTGATGGGTCTACTCCCAGTCCTAAGAATTCACTTGGCATTCTCCCTCTTCTTCTAAGTGTCTCACCCATTGTCACAGTTGAGCCATCTGCTTCATATTTGCATGAGTTACATAATCATAATACAAAGCAAATGACAATCGACAATTATAACTATCAATCTACTGCAGAGTCTCACAAACAGTTGCAAGACCTCACAATAGGTGGTGAGGTATTGATTAGAGCACACGCAGAGAGGTTCCCCCATTGGAACTTTGGAAAAACCCCATACTCGACGCAGGGGTCCATACAAGATTTCAAAGAGATTTGATTCCAGTGCATATGAGCTCGATATTCCCCGTGTCTTGGGATCACCCGGTGTTCAGTGTCGAGGACCTCACTCATTATCGCACTTCCATGAGGCCAAAGCGGTTTCCAGTACGTCCATTGCAGCCACCACTGAGGAGTTTGTGCAGTCCTTCACGGTTTAAATTCATCACGGTTTAAATTCATCATCCACACCGCCGTCATTCGCCAGTGGCAAATTTTTCGAAGCAGGGGAGAATTGATGAGAATCATTAGTTAATTTTTGGTTTAAACTCTTCTATTATTTATTTTAGGTTAGACTCTTTTTTTTCTTTGTAATTAGTGTCATATTGGTTATGATGGGAGTTTGCTTTTATATGAGGCCTATATAAGACTTGCAGTTGTTTGGGTAGCTCAATTATTTTGAGAATTAAAATTTTGCATTGCAAATATTGCTGTGTATGAATCTTGACATGGTGATGTGCTGTGAAGCGATCTCGTTGGTGTTGAAGCTAAAATTTATCTTATCCCTAAACCCTAATTTCCTTTCTTTCTTTCCCCTTCTCCCATCTCCGTTCTACATCACAAGTGTTGTGGCCAATTTAGCCAAAGTACCGCTTGCATTTTTTATGGTCCTCTTGGTAGTTCCAGTCTGCTAACTGGACTCAACTGCAACAATCAAGAAAACTAACACTTAGCATTACCTAGAATCAACATACAACCCCAGTGAATCCAGATATCCTGCTTCTAGCAGTTGTCTCAATTGTAGAGAGGACTATGTATTACCCTGAAACAACAGTATATATGCCCATCTTGATGCGCCAAAGATCTTTCTGTGTGTACAAAACTTCAATTTCTTTCTTTTTTAACCATAATGTGTCAAAGAACAAACACTGAAAACAACTATTAACAGTAAATCAACAAGCAACCTTTGCATTACATTGAAAATAATGATCGCCATGGGCACCTGATGCCTTGCAGTTCATGTTATAGAAAACATCCAAACAGTGCATAACTTCAAAACATCATAACTCATGAGCATATATCTAATAGCTAAATATATGGGGAAACTATGGTTCCCTCTTGCTATTGGGTTGAGAAAATCAGAAAATATGGAGTGTCATAGGATAGGCATATTGGGTTGTGATTGTAAACAAATTTAAAGTTGATGCACATGATGAATTGATTACCACAGAATGGACAGGAAGGCTTGCTAAAGATGGTAACTTGTACACATACAGAACTATTTGATTAAGCATTTGAAAAAGAATAGAGAGCTCCACTAGTACAATTTAAATAAACTAATATATCATACAAAGAAGTTATTCAACCAAGTGACTTACTCAAAGGGAGCTTCAACCTCAATTCCAAGAGTTAGGTGCAAGGAAAATTCAGTAGACACTTTATTCTGATATAGATTTTCGTCTATAATTGTATGAGCCTCGTGAATAAAACCTCTGGGAACATATAAAATATCCCCTTGATTCAATAAGTACTGACTGCCCCCACATAGATCATCCTCTAAACCAGAGGCAGCAACAACAGGTTCATACAGCCTGGGTAAAGAGGTTGTTGGACGAGGTGAGACTCTCCATTGTTTTTGTCCAAATAACTGCCAAACAAAAACACAATGATCATCATAGTGCTGAGCCAAACCTTGGGATCCAGGTGGCGTGAGATATATGTTGGCCCCCACTGAAGGTTGACCAAAAAGAATTGCTAAACCATCAACAACTGCAGCAACTTTATCAGACCGGAATTCCATCCCACGAAGAGCAAGTGTATATCCATCCTGAAATGCTCGTTTACACTTCTGAGCATCTGCTGTATCTATGAACTCTTTCTCATTAAAAAAGTGTCGCTCTTTATTCAAATTCTGCTGCCTAAAACCTGAAGCCGGCTTCATGGTTTTCAGGACCCTAATGTCCTGTCCATATACAACAGGAGAACCTAATACACCTTTTACTTCACCTAAGAAGGAAAAGATGTCCAACTCGTCCGAAGAAATAGGGGGACAGGAAACGAGGTATTGTAAAACTGAGTAAAGAATGGTTCCAGTTTTTGCTGGATCAAAAGAATGAACCAACGAGCTGAATATGGTAGATCCATTCTCCAAATTCAAAAATGTATTCCTAATCAAAAGAGGTGATTCTTCCCAGTAGTTCATAATAAAATTCTCAAATTCAGGTTCTGCACCAAATATACTCAATCTAACATCATTTGATGTCCAACATTGAAAAAGAGTTCGGTTCATTGAAATTCTAAAGATAACTGAGGCGAGATCATATTTTTTACTCCTCAGAATGCTCTGATCCTGGCTGCAGTTAGTTGGAATTGTGGAAACTTGTACTTTCTGAAACAGTTCTTTCAGGATAGGAATCATTTTACCAAGCACTTCTTCCGGTACCCTGTCCAACAAATCTTCACTGGAAGTATTAACAAGGATGACTACTGCATCAAGGACTAATGTTGAAAAGGTATCATCCTTGTATTCCCTATGCAAGGCATTTCTACTTCCTTTTTCCATACTAAGCAAAGAAACGGAACCTCCATAAACGGTCGCTGCCTGATAAAATAAAGACCTACAAGAAGTCAACATTATAATATTAAAAAAAATAAGAGAACAGAAAGATCCATCAATATAGATGTTGTAAGGTATAATGGGGATTATACCAAGTAATACTTATTAGTGAATATCGAACCAAACTCAATGGCATTCAACAATATGTGTTTATCTATACAAAAGATAATGCATCAATTTGTCTTTAGAGACATGCCTCACATGTCCATTTTTTATCTAACCTGTTAAGTTAAGTATTATATTTGGGTTATTGAGTAATTGGGTGATTACCCATATACCCTCCTTGCCTTCTATATATATCTTGTAACTCTCTTTTATCAAATACAATCTTCTTTTAGGGGTTTCTATTTCTCTACATGGTATCAGAGAAAGAGAAACCCTAACCCTAAAAATCCACATCTTCTTTCCTCTCTCTCCAAAATTCCTCTCTCTCCTCAACCATTACCTTCCATCTCACCAAACACCTGCCCCTCTTCCATTATCGCCTCCCTCTAAAAAGTCCAAAGACCTGTCGCCCCCCGCCCCCTTTCTATTGCCGCCTGCCCTCCAAAGGTCCAAAGCCTTGCAGCCCCCCTTTTCCATTGCCGCCTACCATCCAAAAGGTCAAAAGAGGTACCGCCACCTCCTAATCCTTCCCAAGGGTTGCCACCTGCCCTCCAAGGGTCCAAAGAAGTACCACACCTACTTAAAAATCAGTTTTTAGAGCTGATTTGGATTTGATGCTCTATAAGACTTATCTGGTGAGATCTGATCTGTTAACTGCTTAAAAACAGATTTTTACATCTGCTCTGGCTATTTGTATGCTCTAAAAGACTTCTTTGGTGAGATCTACTCTGTCTACTGCATAAAAATTAGATTTTTATATCTGATCTGATTTTTTTAAGGGTATTTATGCTACTATACGGTAACTAAGTTACTTGATTTTTTTCATTGTTGGTTGTTTACTACCGGTGGCTATCTTTTTGCTGATTTCTCTCATTGGATATTATGTCTAAGACTACGAGTTCATCCTCCACTATAACCTCTTCAATGGTTGAAACATCTGTCCCCAAGACGATGTTGGGGACTACGGTGAAGTTGAATGGCTCCAACTATCCACTATGGGCGCAGGCGTTTCGCATATTCATTGGCGCTCAGAACAAATTGGCTCATTTCCTACAGCCTCCACCTGTTGATACAGATCCCACGTATGTGACTTGGCTTACTGAAAATTATTCTGTGAAGACATGGCTTCTCAACAGTCTGGAAGAGAAAATTAGTGATAGTGTCATGTTCCTACCTACTGCTAAGGACGTGTGAGATACACTGAAGGTGATGTATGACAATGAGAAGAATCCCTCAAGGGTGTTTGAGATCTATAAGCGCCTGTTTAAGCTCAAACAGGAAGACAGATTTGTGCCTAAATTCTATGGCAAACTCAAAGGTCTGATTGATGAGCTAGAGATGCATCAGCCCTCTGTTACCGATGCGGCGACAGTGAGGGGGTATCGTCAAAATCTCGCAGTGTCAAAGTTTCTATCTGGCTTGAGTCCTACACTACGATCCCAGGTGCAGGGTCAGATTTTAGGAGATAGCATTCCCACGTTGACCGTCACCTTCTCGAGAGTTATGCGAGTATCTTATGGAGCTGATGTTATCTTTGCACCTTCTATTGAGCAATCTGCCATGGTTTCTAGACGTGGTCGTGGTCGTGGACGTGATTTTGGAAGACAAGGACGTGATTTGTTGAAGGTGGACGTGGTTCGCATGGAGGCAGACAGAGTACCTCTGAGAAAAGACCCCAACAATGCAGGCATTATGGATGCAGTAATCACATCTCCGAGAAGTACTGGATGAAATTTGGTCGACCTAAGTGGGCACAGATTTCTGAGTCTGATTCCTTTGCTCTGCGTAGCACTCCTCAGAACTATTCGTCCACTTCCTCCACTCTTCCTGAATCTTCCACGATTGTACTGACACAGGAGTATGATCGACTTCGACAGTTAAAATTCTCTCAGAACAATCTTTCAGCAACTCGTGCATCTGCTTCAGGTAGTGTTTTAAATATCGGAAAAATATCGGATGTCATAATCGGATGTCAGATTTCAAATTTTGGAAAAATTTCAGGGACATATAGTAAATTTCGGACATCATACCTAATAACAAATATATGTTCTAAATGTCTCAAATAATGTAATCTTAAATTTTTTATCAAGGCAATACATACACAACTTATGCACAAGTACATAAATATATTTAAGATAGGTATACTTATCTTAACATTTTGCATACGCTCACTAACTCATTATAAAAATTTCTCAATTACTCCAACTTCCAAGACCGACCGACCGAATGTCTAACCTACAAAATATAAACATAGATCAATAGATATATAATCAACCAAAGAAATAATATAAAGAACTGAAAAGTTAGTATTCATCTATGTTTTGATCATTCAATCATGAATTGATTTAAAAGATTATAAAAACATAATATAGAAAACCAACCATAAACTAGAAGCCAGAAGGCTAGAAGCAAGCAACTAATCAAACAAGATTCAAGTGTTTAAAAGTTACAATTCAATAATTGTATCTCATGCAAAAGAGTCTAAGACCAAAAGTAATAAGTAATTCATCCGTTATCAAGCTTCTCCATGCTCGGACTCCAACAAATCCTCCTCCTCCAAAGGAATGTTAATGTTTAGCTCCTCCTCCGAAGACGATTCTGTTGATGAAAATTCCTCTTCATCTTCTTCCCTTGTCAATTCTTTTGATTTTTCTTTTGATGATAATCCTCCTTTAGTTCCTTTTCCTCTCATGTAAGTTTTTGTTCTTACACTTTTTCTTCTCTTCAGATTAGCTCTCATAGATTTTGCAACTTGCCTCCAACTCAATCCTTCTCCAGGAAACACTTCGCATCACTATCGATATGCGGTTCACCATTCCGCTTTGGCAGCATCAACCAATCTGTGACCATTTTTTCATCATCATAAGCGCATAAAGGATCTCTATTTTTCAAAGTTAAGCTTGTTCCTAAGCCTAGCATTGAACTTGACAAAAACCAAATCACGTAACTTTTTATGCCTTAGCCTATTTCTCTTCTTTGTGTGAATCTACAAAAAAGAAGCATTCAACACAATATAAATGAGTAACTACTAAACTAGAAGTTTCAAAAAGAATAATTGTTTGTAATGTATTAATATATACATTGTAATACCATCTCAAATGTGCTCCAATTCCTTTCACAACCGGAAGAGCTAGTCGTCAAGTTCAAAACTCTCATTGCAATTTCCTTTAATTCAGGAGTATCGGTCCCATAAATATTCCACCAATTAACTAGAAAATTAAAAATAGTTAGTAATATTAATATGTGAAACTTCAAACTTGTAGTGTGTTGTGTAACTTGTATCACTTGTTTACATTTATCTGGGTTGAGGTTAGAATTTTTAGCTCCATTCTTTGCAAGATCTCTCCCAAAAGATCCTCTTTGGTGTTGATACATAGCCATTTGCTTGCCGATCTTCTCCATATTTTCAGGGTCATTTGGATAAAACATGTCCATGCACTCGACAAATCCATTCATGAATATGCCGGCCTTTTCAGTAGCTTCCTTTTTCTCATAATAGAAATATGGGTTCAAGTAGTAGCCTGCTCTATGCAAAAGTCCTTATAACTTGTCATTCCATCTTGTATCAATAAGCTTCCATATTGGAATAACTTTCTTCTCTTCATGGTTGAGGTTTCTTACAATTTTCTCTTTGCATTGTCTAGGTCACTATATAGAAAGCCTATGGATGGCTTGTGACCATCAACTCTTCGAAGAACTTTTACCAATGGAGAAAAATATTTGAGAGCAAGATCAACATTGTACCAAAATTTATTACTCCCAATAATTTCAGCAACCTACAAAAAAAATAAGTTAGTAATTACTATTTACTTTCTATCTAGTATCTACTATGATTATTTTTAGATATACCTTCTTTCCCACATCCTTGTTAGAAAGTGGATGATTCATCCACTTTGTAGAAGTAAACTTTTGCTTCAACTCTTTCCTCTTTTCCCGCATGGAATGCAAAGATAGATACGCAGTTGCAAATCTAGTGGCCACGGGTCAAACAATCTCTCCACCCGTGAACTCCCTCATTATGCTAAGAGTGATGGCATGGCTATAAATATAAACTGTCGCATTCCTCGCCATTAGAATTGCATTTCGGATGGGCTTTACTTTAGCAATGCCTTCTACCATCAAATTAACGGTATGTGCAGCACAACTTGTCCAAAAGATGTTAGGCCTCTTTAGTTTAGCATATTTGCAGCGGCCATATTGTTCGAAGCATTATCCGTGACAATTTGCACTACATTCTCCTCCCCTACATCTTCAGTTGTTTTATCCACAAAATTATAAATATAAGTTCCATCATGCTTCTTGGCCGATGCATCTTGAGAAGGTAAGAATGCAGTTCCCGCTGGACAATGCACAACAATATTCATAATACCTCTGTGTTTCTGATCTGACCATGCATTTGTCATTAGTGTGCATCCGCTAATTGCACAACTCTCCTTGATTCCTTTAAGATTCCGTTTCGTCTCCACCTCTCTTTGAAGAAAAATCTCACTTAACTCATAAGGGGTTAGGGCTTCCATTCCAACTCTATACTTTTCAGTAGCTTGCAACATTTGTTGAAAAGATGGTAATGTAGCGCTATGGAAAGCAATTCCGGCTTCATAGAACAACCTAGCTATGTACTTCACTGCATCCTCTCTTACCTTCTTTACTTTAGGATTTAAGATATTTTGTTTTGTACTTTTAGCAATGTTGGCCAACTCTTCCGGAGTGCGGGTAGCGAACCTACCAATCGGTCCTTTACACTTGGGTTTTAGAGATCTGAATAAGCTGCTTTGAGATGAAGGCCCCTCTTCCATTTCCATGGTCTCATCGTACTCATCTTCCTCCCAAACATGCACATCATCTAATAAAGCTTGCAAATGAGCATTCTTGACTTCTTTCTTTTCTTGAAAATTCTGATAAATTTCTCTTTTTTCTTCACATCCTTAGGAACTAATCTACACTCTTTACAATTTCTATTTATTCCTGCCAAATGTTGTTTCAAACGACTAATATCTGCACTAAATACTTGCTTGCAAAATTTACACCGAACTGAATTTATACTTTTCTCAACCATCCTCTCTCCATATTCCCAACAGGGATCAGTACCCACCCTTCAATGACATTGACATCGCATTAGAAGCTTCGGAAGAAGACATCCTCCTATAGTCCTATTTATCAAAAAATATAATAAACACATTAGAATCGAACTTGAATCAACTAATTTTCTCATTTTACTCAATTTCAGTTCAAACTAAAATTCAAAAATAACTGTTATTTTAAAGAAAAACTCATTTACTCAATTAACTCAATTTCAGTTCAAAAATGAATATCATTTTCAGACAAGTTTATTGACCAAATTCATTGTCATTTTTAGGTCAATGTTTTGTTAACAAAGTTCAATTCTACAGTGCAAGCACCCAACAGTTCAACTGCACCAAGTACTCAACAGGCAACAGCAAAATTTAGCAATAAAATTCAACATAATTTCGGCAACAAAATTCAACAAAAAATCAGCAACAAAATCCAGCAAAAATTCAGCAAAACCCTCAAAATATAATTGTGATTATAATTGTGATTGCAATTTGTAATTGTAATTTGTAACTGTAAATTCAGCAAACCCCTCAATTAATACCAGTAAAGAAAAAAGAAGAGGAAGAAGAAAAAAAGAAAGAACGGACCAAAAAATGAAATGAAACTCACCAGTCACCACGAGGTTTGAGTTCAGAGGTCGGAGGTTAGAGGGAAGCCTTCGATAGTCGGAGGGAAGCCTTCGAGGTTACTGCGGTTTGAAGCCTTCATCAGACGAATGAACTTTCGGAGGGCAGAGAGAGGACTTGAGAGCCTTCGAGGCTTCAGGCATTCAAGATCGTTGCGGTAGGAAGCACCGGAGGATGGAGGGAAGCACCGGAGGATGGAGGGAAGCCTTTGAGGTCGGAGATTGGAGAGATCAGAAACGAGGTCGTCGCGCTACTCTCCTTTGACAATTTTTTTTAGATCTGAAAGAGTCGAAGAGAGGAGAGGGCCTTTTAGCCTTTAGGGCAAACTTTTTTACTGTTGAAAGGATTTGGGTCAGGTAAAATTTAAGACTCAACCCGATATATTAACCCATATGTTATAAACGACATTTGAGTATTGCGGGCGCAATATTCCGCCGATATGTCGGCCGACATGTCAGGGGTTTTCCGCAATTTCGGCGGATATTTTCCAAAACGCAATTTGTAACGAGGGCATGGATGTTGTGGCAGTGATGGTCTGAAAACGAAATGTCGGCCGACATTTCAGAAATGTCGTCCGACATTTAAAACACTGGCTTCAGGTATGCACACTATACTGCCTCTCATCAAAAGCCCTGGATATTAAACCTGGAGTCTTATCCCACATGACAGGTATTACACAAAAGTTTATTTCCTTAAATATGTCCACTGCCCACCCTTCTGTTAAAATTGATAATGGTACCCACCACATGTACTAGGCAATGGGATAGTTAGAATAATCCATCCTTGATCCTTACTGGTATCCTTTATGTTCTATGATTTCTTGTTAGTCTCTTATCTATCAGTCAGCTTATTAAACAAAATAACTGTAAAATAATATTTCTCTTCTCATTGTGTGTTTCAGGACCTGTCGACTGAAAGAGGATTGGTTCGGGGCATGAGCGAGGAGGCATATACTATTTGGACGATCGAGTGACCCCTACGGGCTTGGTTGCAGGTCAGCCTGATCCGGTTTTACTGTGGCACTGACACTTGATTCATCTTTCGTTACAAAAGATTTGGTTGGTTATTCTTATTGAGTTTTCTTTCTCTTCTTTAGGTTGTGAGTCTTGTGAGTTAGGTAAGCATCATCATGCTATCTTTCAGAGTCGAGTTAATAGTCGTAATAGTTTTGTTTTTGAGTTGGTCCATTCTGATGTTTGGGGTCCTAATTGAATATCCTCTATTAAGAGTTTTAGATATTTTCTACTCTTTGTTAATGACTTCTCTCAGTTGACTTGGTTGTATCTCCTAAAAGAGAGATCAAAAGTGTCCAGTGTAATTGAATTTTTCTTTAATGAAATAAAAAAATCAATTTTCTACTTCTATTCGTGTGCTTCGTACTGACAATGCCCTAGAGTATGTAAAAAAGAATGTATCTAATTTTTATTCCAAAAATAAAATTATTCATCAGACCTCTTGTTCTCATACATCCCAACAAAATGGAGTTGATGAAAGAATACATAGATATATTCTAGATGTTGCAAGAACCTTAATGATCCATATGAATGTTTCTGAAATATTTATAGTTTGATGATGTATTGAGCGCTTGTTATCTAATTAATAGGATGCCTTCTTCTATTCTCAATAAAAGTCTCCATTTTCTTGTCTTTATGTTAACAAAACCCCTTCTCCATGACTCCCTGTGTTTTTGAATGCACGTGTTTTGTTCAGGACTTGTCTCCTGGGCTAGATAAGTTATCACCTAGATCTGTGTCTTCATTGGGTATCCTAGAACACAAAAAGAATACCAGTGTTATAATCCCTCCAACATGAAGTATTTGGTGTCTGCTGATGTCACATTCTTTGAGTAAGTTCCATATTTCTCTACACAGGTTCATGTCACCATATCTGAGACTGTTCCTCCTTCACTGTTTGTGCCATTGCCTACACCTTACTGATACAAATTCTTTGCCAGTGCCGCCAGCAAAAAATACAGATCCACCTGCATTAAAGCCAGTTTGGGATTTCAGATACGTCTACACTAATCGCCCAAAGGTTCCTGCCTCCAAACCAGTTCTGGCTAACCTTTCTCCGGTAGACGGTCCCTCTTCTCCACCATCAGCTTATCCCTCTGATCTTGATATTCCTATTGCCCTTCGAAAAGGTAAACGATCTTGCACTGATCACCCTATTTCTAATTTTGTTTCTTATGATCACCTAAACCCTACTTTTCGACAGTTTGCTCTCTGTCTTCTGAGTCTATACCAAGGTCTTATACAGAGACTTTATTGATACCTACTTGGAAACAAGCAATGGATGAGGAAATGAAAGCTCTTACTTCTAGATGAACTTGGGAGTTAATTTTCGCACAACAGATGTGGTTATTGGTTGTCGCTGGGTCTTTACTCTAAAGTACCGCCCAGATAGATCTGTGGATAGATATAAGGTCAGGCTCGTGGCCAAGGGTTATACTCAGACATATGGCATCGACTATTTGAACGTTCTCGCCAGTTGTCAGGATGAACTCTATCGGGATTCTATTCTCTATTGTTGTTAATGTATCATGGTCATTATTTCAGCTGGATGTCAAGAACGCCTTCTTATATGGGGACCTTCAGGAAGAAGTGTATATGGAGTAACTTCCAGGTTATGGTGCTCAAGGGGGGCTAAAGTCAGTCGTCTAAAGAAGGCTATATATGGACTCAAGCAGAGTCCAAAAGCGTGGTTTGAGAAGTTCAGCCTTACCATTCCAGGTATTGGCTTTCGCCGATGTCATTCAGATCACTCTGTTTTCGTTCGGTGCACAAGATCTGACATTGTAGTTCTGGTTGTTTATATTGATGACATTTTGCTGACCGCAGTGACTCAGCTGGGATAGTGGAGATTAAGATGTATCTCAAGCATCATTTTGTGAACAAAGACATAGAACGTCCAAAATACTTTCTGGGAATTGAAGTTGCACATCAAAAACACAGTGTACTCCTTTCTCAGCAAAAATATGCTCTGGACCTTCTGGAGCCGAGGAAATAGGATTTTTGCGATGCAAGCCTGCTAATACACTAATAGACGCCAATGTGGATTTATGATTTGATGACAGTCATATACTTGATCCAGAAAAATATAGAAAATTGATTAGGAAGTTGATCTATCTTATAGTGACTAGGCCATATATAAGTTTTACTTTAGAAGTTCTGAGTAGATTAATGCATCAGCCCAGAGAGACCCATTGGTTAGCTGCGATGAGGGTTCTAACTTACATCAAGAGTTGTCCAAGAGAAAGGTTGGTGTATAGAAAACATGGACATGTACACATTTCTGAATACTCTGATTCATGGTATACTGGTGATCGAGTGGATAGGAAGTCTACTACTGGCTATTGCACCTTTGTTGGACGAAATCTGATGACTTGGAGGAGCAAGAAACAAGATGTGTCTCGCTCAAGTGTTGAAGCTGAGGAGAGAACTATGATTCATACAGCTTGCAAGATGGTGTGGTTAAAAAATTTACTGATGGAGCTTGATTTCAGACAGCCTGAACTCATGCCTATGCATTGTGATAATCAGTCGGTCATCTATATTGCTCGAATCCAGTATTTCATGAAAGGACCAAACACATTGAGATCGATTGTCACTTTGTCAGAGATGCTTCGACCAAAAAGGTAGTTATGTTCCAGTTCACACCATTTTCGAAACAGTTAGCTGATTTACTTACCAAAGCTGCCTCACCTCAGGTGTTTTTTAATCTTTGTAACAAGCTGGGCATGTTAGATGTCTATGCTCCAACTTGAAGGGGAGTGTTAAATTATTAGTATTTGGGTTATTGGGTGATTACACATATTAATCCATATACCCTTCTTGTCTTCTATATATATTTTGTAACTCTCTTTTATCAAATACAATCTTTTAGGGTTTTCTATTTCCCTACATAACCAAAGGCCTAAATCTCCCACGCCTGGCTCGTAAAGGCAAAGGTTACCCTGAGCTTCTTTTAACAAAGAATATTGACCAAGCTAATCTAGTTTCCAATTTAAAGACTTTCACTTTGAATGGACATTTAGAGATGTCGATATGTGAATGCTATATTAACTGTTAGAATCAAAAAGTACATCCCTCAGCCTTCACCACTGTTGAAGGTAAAAAAAATTCCGATAATATAGAAAAAAAGAAAATAAAAGTAATCAAAGGAAAAGAAAAGAAAATACTTTAACTCCAGCCCAAGTTAATTTATGGGTCCATATGATTAAAACCCAGTCCATGTAGCCTATTCAAAATTGGTTCATGGGCTCTTATGATTAATCAAGATACAAAGACCAAATTATTCAAAACCTATTAAAACCTAGCATCTATGCACATGACGGTTTGTATCACCCACTACCTGGTAACAACCCACTTCCTCCGACAACTCCACAATCGGAGCTGCACCGAAACCACCTCTCTGTCCTCTTGTATATTGCTCTCAGCCTTTAGTCAACAGGAAACAACATGGACAAAGGAAAAAGAGAGGAGAGAAAAGAAAAGAAAGAGGAAGGAGAAAGAGTTTGCCATCCCAAGAATATTAATCATCAAACAAAGTTCCAAAACATCAAACCAAGCTGCCAGGTAATGAAAAATAATTTCAGTCATTTCATTTTTTTCGGCTTTGCTGTTTTCATTGCAGATCAAAACAATGGTGATGAGTTTTATTGCTCAATCAAGATTTTCGAACTTATCGCTAGTTTAAATGAATTCTTATTGAACTTTATTGCCCTAAACTTAACGAGCTTTATCGCTCGAATTCTTTTGAAATTTTTGAGCTTTACGCTTGAGTTTAATGAGCTTTATCGCTCAAATTCTTTTGAATTTTTCGAGCTTTAATTATAAGCATCTACGCTCAATGTGTGATGAGCTTTATCACTCAAATCGGTAGATATTTGCACTCGAGCAAGCAAAAATATATACATAACATAATAATGAGAGGGAAAAAAAGAAGAAAAAAAAAGGACTTCCAGACTCTCTAGCATGCATATGTGCATGCACGCAAAATGATTTTGTCAAGAATGAAAGCAATATGTGTTGGTCCAAAGGCTCATCACTCTAGCTTTGATGATGATTAACTCGTGTAGTTATAGTACTAATGATCTTATGGTATTTAAGTTACAGATTTAACCAAGATCATGTTTTAGTTTTAGCTTCAATAAGAGACTCAAAGTTAAGTTTTGAAGCTAAATAGTATTGATTCAAGAGCTCAAGCACAAAAAGTACTCAAGAAAAAGTCTAGCTCAAAGGAATCGTGTTTGATCGAGTTAAGATAAAGAAGATCATTTCAAGAAGAAAACTCTAATTTGTAAAGATGTTTAGATTTTTGTAAAGTTCAAATTAGACTTGATTGCTCCAGCTTATACACACACAAAAGTTTGATATTGGTTTTCAAGAACAAATGTTTTAATTTTAGGTTTGTGGTTTAAACAAAATAGTTTGAATTTTTGCTTAACTTGTTTTTGTGTTTTACACAAGTTTAGAGAAACTTGTTTTAAAGATTTTAACTCTTTCTGTAGACAGCTGAATAGAGTTGTCAACAGCCCTAATGACAGAGCTATCGACAGGCCTATAGATAGAGTTGTCGACACGATTTTATAAAAAGTTGGGTTTTCTGTTTTCCAAAGCTGACTGTCAACAGCTCTCATCAGCTATCGAAAGTCATCAGTCAGCCATCGACAGGCTTATTAGACTTTAGACAAGTGAGCTCTGAAATAGCTAAAAATAAAGTCATTGCACCTTGGGTTGTCAACAGCACTCTTGGCCTGTCGACAGCAGGTTTAAATCGTTTACTGTTTATTCAAAACTAAAATGTGAATTTTGTGTTAATCTTCTGGTTTTGACTTTTCTAACGGTTAGTAAACCTATAAATAGAGGTACTGTTCATGACCCTAACAACACAGCTTTTGCGGTTTAATCATTCACATCTATTCAGAAAAGAATTTAAAAGTTTTTCAAGCCTATTCTTCAAGTTCATGAGTTCTGGAAAAAGTTTTTGAAAACAAATTTTTAAAAAAATTGGTTTTTGTGCTACAAACTCTTACGTCTTCGGAGAAATTTTTCCAAGTGTTTTCAAAAGAGTTTCAACTCCAAAATCCAAAGTTCTCTCACAAGCTTGAGCCATCATCCCTATCTACACTATAGGAGTCTTATTTTGTGAGAAGTTCATTGTTTGTGGTCAAGGGTTTTTTATCACAAGTGTCCATTCCTTGTATTGAGTATTTGGAGGTTGCGGCCTCGGCGAACTTGCGGGTTCGTGTTTGTAGTTCTTGTGAGAACAAGTGAAGGAACTTGTAGGTGTTACGGCACTGAGTGATCTTGCAGGATCGTGCTAGTGGAAATCCTTTATTGCGATGAAGGTGGGAACGTAGAGCAAGTTGCTCGAACCTCAAAACAATTCTCATGTGTTTGCGATTGCTCTATTTCTCTCAACTCTACTCACTTGTGTTTATGTGTGTGTGTATATATATATATATATATATATATAATATATATATATATATATATATAGGGTAAAGTGTACCTAGTAGGTCTCCTTAGATTACAATCTAAGGAGAAGGCTAAACCCAACATTTCAAAAAAAAATTTACAATCCGACCGCACATTATCATCTTCATGTTCTAAGATGTACATATATAAAAATCAAATGATTTGAATTTCGTTTTCTTATTGATCTAATCGTTCCATTTTGTTCTACTTTTAAAAACCGTTAATATTTGAACCCAAAGAAAATAGAGTAAACGAACCCAAAATCACTTGATTTTTTATATGTATACATCTTAAAACATGTAGTTGATAATGTGCGGTCGGATCGTGAAATTGTTTTTGGGATGTTGGAGTATTAAGCCTTCTCCTTAGATTGTAATCTAAGGAGACCTACTAGGAGCACTTTACCCATATATATATATATATATATATATATATATATATCTTACTTGCTCAAAATTATCTATCTTTTATGCTTGATATAGTTTGTATGCTTACACTTGTTTGAATCAAGAAGGCTATTAAAGCACCTTAATTCTTATTCAAGAAGAATCTTAAGGAGAGTTTTAGAGTCCTTTATCAGAAATTTGGCTTCACTTCTTGGTCACTATTTGTTTAATAGCTTTTAGTAGTTAAAGTTTTAAATTCCGCATTTAATTAGCACTTCACCCATTCACCACCACCAGTACCCTCTAGGTGATTTCAATGTGCACTTGTAATAGATTATCCATTATGATAAAGCACTCATTGTTAATGCAAAGCATGAGTAATACCAAAAAGAAACAAAGCATTGATAATTTAGAAGGAACCAAATACTCATTATAATACAAAGCATGAGTAAATAAAGAAGAAACAAAACACAGATAATTTTGAAGGAAACATGCACTCATTGTAATACGGAGCACTCAAGAATAAATAAAAAAAGAATAAAGGGCACTAACAGAGAAAAATTCTCCATGATAAATTCATAAATGCTTTCTCTCTAATTTTCTTTGTGTTAGAAACAAACATCGGATCAAAATCCTCATCGCAACCAATCTCGACACAAGTTGAAACCAAGCTTGACTAAAAAACACCTTCAATTATTTTTTTACTTTATTAAGAATAAAGCTCGAAATATTTTTTAATGTAGTGTAAAGCTCTGAATTATTTTTTTTGTTATGACATATAAAGCTCGAAATATTTTTTTAATGGAGCATAAAGGTCTGAATTATTTTTATGAAGCATAAAGCTTGAAGTACTTAGCATAAAGCTCCGAATATTAAAAAGCATAAACTCAAAATATTTTTTTTATGAAACATAAAGCCATGATGCTAAGCAATTCTGAAAAAAGAAGAGAGATGATGCAGTCATTAAAGTCATGGACGTACAGAAAAAAGGGGAGTAGAAGTAGAACTAAACCACCTCTCCCGAAAAAAAGAGAATCCACTTGTTCATTGCCCTCAATTCAAGAGGTCGAGGGATCAAAATTTCAGAACGAGAGGATGAGGGATCAAAATTTCAGAACAGAGACCAAGGGATCAAAATTTCAGGAAAATATTCTATGAGTCATGCCTGCCTACATAGGCTGTAAGGATCAAGATCATATCTATCCTAGTTTAATTAGGATAATAAGAGTCTCAAAAAAGAAGTCCAATTCAGTTTGGGTTTAAATTCAAAAAAAATCATGATTTGATTGGATGTATCTTAACCAAGGCAAAGACTCTGTAAATATCCAAAATCCCAAAACGTATCAAGATCATATCTATCCTAGCCTAATTAGGATAAAGGGAATCTCATAAAATCCTAATTCGGTTAAGATTCAAGTTTAAAAAAAAAAGAGTATATCCATGCAATCTTTAATTTTGATTGGATGAAATCTTAACCAAGTCAGGACTTTATAAATATCAAAATTCCAAACATATCATGAATATTTCTGGATTCACAAATACCCCTTCAACATCAATCTTTTGCAGATTATACTATGAACGAGAATTCTCAGTCAAATAAAAAAAGATAAATAAATAAATTCAAGTTCATCAAAAGAAAAGGGGGTTGAAACCAAGCAAAAACTAGACAACTTTATGTAGTCGTTTTTGACTCTTAGACAAGTTTCAAAATTGACTTTTATCCCCCTAAATTGACAAAAAATCAAAATAGGCCCAAATTGTCCAAGTTTCATAGGAAACCTCCTCAAAGTGACAAGAAATTATAAATAGGACCGCAACGTCCGTAAACTAAAATCAAGCTCAAAAGTCCAAATCCAAAGTCAAACTCAAAAGTTAAACTCAAAGTACCAAAATTGGACTGAAACATCCCAACACTAAAATTGAGCTCAAGTCCAAATCTTATGGATCGCAATATCCTTAACTAAAATCAAGCTCAAACTCCAATCTTACAGACTATAATGTCTCTAAAGTCAAGTTAAACCTCATGGACTGAAATGTCCCTAAACTAAAAGTCAAAAGAATCCAGAATCTAATAGACCGGAAGGTCCTAAACTAAAATCGATCTTTAAAGAAACCAAAACATCATTAAAATTGAAATCAAGTTACAATGTTGCCCATCTCCAATGAAGTTTTCATACTATTTCTAACTCTTCACAGATTACTTTGTACACTATGGGTATGCCAGTGGTTAAGCCCCGTAACTCTACAATAAATGCAATAAAACAATATTTTGTTTCTTATTTTGAGTTCTCTTTTGAATATTAACCCTTAATCGAAGGTTTCTCTTAGACCAAGAGAACAATTAACAATAGACTCAAGAGTATATTAGAAGCTTTGAACCCACGAATAATAAAACCCTATCCAATAGAGTGAAATTGACAGGACAAATATTTCTATCTCAATCATATATCTCCTTATCAAAAGAGATAGACAATTTGTACCGTGCAACCACAACTTCAAAATTTTGGTGCAGCAGTAGAGATTTTAATATAGTATCAAAGCAATCAATTTCAAATCTTATCGGGTGCACTTTACAAGAGAATTTAAAATAAAAATAACATTGCTAAAAGCTTAGTTTCCAGCCCATCAAAAGTACGCTCCACCTATGGGGGCATGTTAGAATATAAAGTCCCTCCAAGATAAGTATCATGTACGCCAATTTGACCCCTACCAAAACCAAACATCTCATGCATTTTGGATTGAGGTTTCTTTTTGGACTTCTCTTCTCACCCCCTTGGGGGGGGCGAAACGAGTTAAGTTCGGCCTGATCCCGACCCCGCCGAGCCAAGGGCCGGGCCAGGCTCGAACCCGTCGTTGTTTAACGGGAGGCCCATTCCCCCTTTGGGGGACTCGATTAGGATCGGGCCAGACCCGGACTAGGCCGGTCATTTAAAAAGGATTATTAAAAATCCCAAAAATGGATTTTTAAGTATAATCTAAAAAATGTTAAAAATCTCAAAAAATCAATAAAAAGTTCCACAAAATTGCTGCAAGTTGCGAAATGCAAATGTAAATTTTTTATTAATAATCCAATATATTGGATAAATTGATACAATTATAATTGAAGTATAGATTAAAAAATTTATCACATATTTAAAAATTACAAGTCTTTAAATATTTTATCATTTATACAGACAAATTACAAGTCTTCAAATATTATAGATCTTTATTTCTTCAATCATCTTCTGGAGAGTTTTCAATGATTTCTTCAATCGGTTCCACTATTTTTTTAAAAAAGCATAAGAAACATCTGGACAAAGCTTGCATAGAGCCCTCCTAGCTCCATTAATAGTTCTTTTTTTTAAAAATTTAAAACCTCAAATTTTCCCTCAACATTGGAAGTTGATACTTCGGCAGAAGTAGAAAGTGGATTAGCAGGTTCAAAAGAAGCAATAAACTTTATGGATTGTGTTTCTAATTGTGTGAATGGAAAAAATGGAGTGTCGGGTAAAGGCATATGCAAATCATGTCATTCTTAACTAGTCAAATATAAATTACTATCATACCTAGAAGAAGAATGATTACTACAGCCTAATGATAACGAGTGTGTATCCATTATTTTTACTAGCAAAATGCTAAAGTAAATTTGACAATAATATAAATACCGGAATTTGAAAGAAAGCTTGAGAGAGCTTGAGAACTTGAGAGAAATTGTAGAGAGTAGAAATTTATGGAGATTTTTTGATGAAATGAAGTGGGGATCTTGAGTGTATTTATAGAGAGGGTGAGGGTGTTAAAATGTAAATTTTTTGGCAAAAATTTCAATATTTGACCCAATATATCTATTGGGGGCTATTTGTAAAACAAATTACAAATACCCCAACAGCTAAATTTCCCCTTCATATAGCCGTTGGGGTTTTTTGCAACAAAATGCAAAATCAGCTAAAAAAATAGCCATTGTGGCGGGCTGGCCCGACCCGGGCAGCCCGCCCGTGCCGTGGGCCACAATCTGCCCACCAGGGCATGCCCCGTAGAAAGTGGCTGGCCCGGGTCGGGTCGGGTCGGGTCTAGGCCTGAGTCACCCGAGTCGGGCCCGAGTCACCCGAGTCAGGCCCTGCCACCCAAGGTCGGGTCCCTACGCGGATTGGCGGGCCGGCCGGCCCGCCCGTTTCGTACCCCTAACCCCCTTTAGCGAGATGCGGGATGAGATCATAAAACCCCAGCCTAAGACAAAATGATGTAAAGTCCAACTTACAATAACAAACATGTAAAACTATGAAACATACTCTACCAAACCAACTAAAAGAGCTAACATCTAACCACAAACCACCCATGACTTCGGACATCCGAGTACATATACAATATTTTTTCTAGCTACATTCTTAAAAATGATCTTCAAAAGAAATAAATAACAAGGTCTAGAAAATGAAGAATTAAAAGCTACAAAACATGGGAACTTCTATCATGATGGCATACCGATGTCAAACGTGTTGCATGTCAGCCTAAAACTTTGTGGACACTCCTCAAATACTACAAGACACTTTACAAATTTGTCTGTGATTATATACCATATTCTTTAATTTAAAACCATTATCAGACATTTCTTGAACACATCTTGCATCAACCATAATCCTTTTGTCCACATGATATTTTTGATATATTTATTTACTTTTATTTATATATGAAAGACTATACTATTGGAAAAGGTACGTCAAAAATTGACTTGCATAAAAATATTATAATATGTTTCAATATACATTGAGCTACTTTATAGAAAGTTAAAGAGTCAATGAATATTTCTTTGAAATCATAAAATATATGACAGGTTTTAAGTATATCTTATTACATTATTAGCAGTATGTGTATGGACTTTTGGATGCATGGACATGTGTGTATTTGTGTATGCATGCACTCTTTATTTATTATTTATATATTTTTCTAGTGGCATGTCATCGTGCGCCCATGACTTACTTTGTAAGGATTGTGTTGCGTATATGTGTGTGTCCACGCTTTTAGGTTTAAGAGAAATGGAAAAATCAGGAAAGAACAAAAGAGAAAGAGAACGTGGAGGGGCGACTGAAGTATACTGTATACATGATTTCCACATTTTTGAAATTTCCCTTGCTGGAACTTCCTAAGCTAATCTCCTGAAAGTGTACTACTGAAAACATCATTATTCTCCTAAATTGTTGTTCCTAAACAGATAACTCGTAAAATACCTAATGATTTTGAAGGACCCATCATAACTAATGCAACTCTAGATTGAATACTTGAAGTACAATTTAGCATCATTTTGCCAATTGGGATCACAAAGCACAAAATGCATCACAATATCTAAAATATTAGACATCAATAGTAAGCTTGAATTTTTAACTGAAGACTACTGAGTTTCTATTTTTTGTTTAGGTCAATAATTGATTTTATTATCAATATCAAACATCAGTATTATATCAACATCCAAGTCGTTCTCCATAAATAAGAGATAAGCTACACAAAAACAACCCTGTAAAGGGATATAAGAATGATATGACCAAACATTAGGATTAACTATTAACCTCATGTTAGGTCTCTAAGAAATTGTGTCATATCTCTTACTAGGGCAAGTACATGAAATACAGACACTTGACATAAGACATAAGTGATCAATTGACTCATAGAACTATATACCTTGTTGGTCATCTATTTCGAACTTATGCATCTAAGAAGCAACCTTTCAAATTCCCTAAGATTTTTTTTCTTTTCTTTAAACAAGGTCATAGCCAAATCTTGAACCTGAGACATCCTCTAATGCAACTCCGCCACTGTAAGTTTGTACCACTGAGCCAGCCTCTATGGAAACAATAATATATAGTATTCAAAAAATCGGATTAATCGGCCGATTAATCCTAATTGTTGACAGCTCGTGTAATATTGCATTCAACGCTCTGATTATGCGCTTGGGCAATTAATCAGTCCAAAACGATTAATCAGGCGCTTAATCGGGTCCAATACACCTAATCGGGTTCAAACCGATTAATCAGGCACTTAGTCTGTTACTTATTAAATAGTAGAAGAATTATAATATTTTATTATTGTATATTTTGCATAAAGTGATACTTATGTTTTATTGTTTTTGATTATTTTTCAAATTAACTTATTTAGCAATCTATCTCTATCATTCTTTAAAACTCTTTATTTTGATTGATAAATTGACTAATTTTTTTATTTATCGTATTTTGCAGGTAAGTTCTTTGATTTGTATTTATGGTGCAAAATTTGAAATCTTGGATTACTAACTCGAAGAGATAAGTTCTTACTTCTTTTTTACTATTTATTCATATTGTTTTGTTATACATTATATCATGGTTTATAACTTCACATCTAAATATTGTCTTGAATAATATTAAGGCATTTCAATAATTAACTGTATATATCTATATGTAATTGTGTATAAATATAATAAAATATTCAATTTTGATTAATCTCTGATTAATCCCCGATTAATTCAATTAATCATTATTTAGTGTTGGATCGCACGAATAATGAAACCAATTTTTAGAACACTGATAATATATGAGTAAAAAGTTCAAATCCAAGGCCTTTCTACCAAGAACCTTAGTCGAAAATTCCTTAACAGTAAGAAATAGGGGAAGTTAATTGACTCCTTAGAAGACTTGAATTTCATCTCTAATGCACAATTCAAGCACAAAGTCTTGACATATTTCCTAGACATTGCCAGACTAGCACAAATTTCAAAATGCGTTGAGAAACCAAGAATCTAAGTGCATTCTTAAAGGATCAATACACTATCTCTTTGCAAATTATCCACTAATTTATTCTAAAGATGCGGTGGGAGTTATATAAGGGAGTGTTATTGGTTTAGAATTCTTGGGTGGGACTTGAACATTTTTTTTGGAATTTCACTATTCGGTGTTATTGGTTTGAACTTGACACTATGATCTAACAAAAAGGTATTATCAGATATTGAGATTGAAATTGGAACTGACATTCAAGAATCCTCAATTTTAGTCTCACAATATATAGTCAAGCTAGTCCTAACCCTAAAATTTGTCTCACCAAAAATTTGAGACTTGGCAAATCAAGTCGGGATTCCCCACTCTCTTCTCTCTCCTATGCCAACCCCACTCCCTCCTCTCTTTATTCATCTTCACACAGAACCGGCCTCTCTCACACACAAGCAGACTCCTTAAAGCTTCTCGCTAACGATGACAACTCCCACAGAATCCACCCCTCTTAAATTGATGACCAAGAAAACAAATGTCTTTCTCTGAATTGATCACAAGTTGCTTGTTGTTCTCCACAGTGACGATGGGAACTTGTCCTACATCACCTCCCTCCCCCCATCACATTGTTGTTTAACAATAACAACGACGGGCTCGACTACGACCAGGGGCTCATCGACAACCCACACCCAACCAATCTTTCTCTCTCTCTCCCTCCCTCGCCCTGCTTGTGCCTTGGGAGCAGCGACAACAACCGGCAACAACATGAACAACTCCAGCAACAACGATAAAAGCAGTGGGTCGAGTACAATGACATGAACAGAAGATTTCGTTTTCGCAAAAAAAAAACTGAGACAACTAATTGATTTATATTGTAATCTGGAATTGAAATTGGACTTGTGTTTTCAAAGAGAATCTTCGAAGTGAAATCGTATATTGGTTGTGAATTAGTTGATAGATGTTGAATTGGTTGTGCATCTGGCTGATTGATTTGGGATTTTTTAAAGAAAAAGGAGGAGGTTATTTGAATTTTCTTATAAAAAGAAAGTTTCAAGGAGAATAAACTCTTGGGGTGAAAACTGAAAAAGAATTTTTTTAAAGGGTTTAAGAATTTTGGAATTTTAGAATTTGAAATTTATGGAAAGACTTTTTAAACTTTTAAAAGGAATGTGTAGAATATCAAATTTGGAGTTTATAAGTAACTTCAAAACTTTTATAATAAATTTTAAGAATTTGAAAGGAGGGGAAGAAAATAAAATTTAGGGACCTTCTAGAATGATGGTGGTTTCTTCAAAAAGTAGAATACAGATGAAGAGTTTTTTTTTGTAATTTACCATATTATTAATTGGACGAAGGGCTTTTTATGACTAGTAATTAATATTATTTAATTTAATGATATTTAATTATTTAACTATGTAAATTATATTGATAGATTAAGTTAAATTGGTCCGAGACAATAAATCAGAATTTTATAAATAAAAACAAGAAACCGCAAATTTGTACCAGAATTCAAGAATCACATATATTTTGTCCCAATTTTAGTCCCAATCAGAGAAATTGTCCCATTGGGACATATGTCTTAGTGCCACTCAAGAATCTCAAACCAACAACCCCCTTAAATTGTTCATCCATTAGCCAAAACTGTATACCATCTAGCAATGGTTCGCTCTACATATGACATATATTGGTCTACAAAATACTCATTGATGCATCAACATAAATACCATGGATCGCGTTGGTGACTTTGATACACATTGACCTGTAAACAAAACAACAAACAATAACAATGCCTTTATGTGAAATATTGGGTCAAACACAAAATTCATGTGTCCTCCACTCAGCTACAAAGGGTCAGATCCTCTATTGAATTGACGACTATCATACTATCTATCATACTATCTCAACCCATGATTATTTCGCCTACCTTAATATCATTGTTCCATAAACTAACATCCTATCACTTTTAATTCGCGAACTTAGTGCGCTTATTGGCCACCTTTGGACATGTCTAGAGCCACTCAAATGATTTTATTTCATCTTATCCTCAGCTAGAGCTACTTATGGTTTCTCATGAATGCACTCAATTCTTAGGCACACATCCATCGAGATGTTCTTATTTTGTCCACATTTCTTGCAAAAGACATTTGTTAATTGCACAACATTTTAACTCATAAAGCACAGTTGACTGTGTAGCCATCCTAAAAAAAGTTCCCTTCAACTTCATGGTACTCAAAAAGCACTTCTCCACTTTAACCATCTTTGGGTCCATGAACATCCTCCTTAATCTTATGTCATGACAAATGATTGATCCGAAGTAGCAAAACATAATACTCTTGATTATTGATACGGAGTAAATCTTCCTCTCTACTCATAGATTTGCTAACTTACATAACATATATTCCATTTTCTATTACTCCTAATTCTAAATCCTTTTATCGTTAATATTAGATAATCATTTATCATTTGATCATCCAAGCCCTTTCCATCAATTAAGAAAGATGATACAAAAAAAGACCACCATAAGTTAAGAGGCTAACAAGAACGATTTAACCCATTTTACAATTGTCATGAGCCTAAAGTTAAATCTCCATGAAGCGGTTCCAAATCCTTAACTCAGGCAGGTACATGGTAAAAAAATGAAATAAAATAAATCCTTGGAATTCCATTTCGTATCAATAGGGATGCAATAATTTTTGCCCATTGTCAGATTAGGTTATAAATTTATAAGTGGGAATGAGCCAGTGTCTTTGTAGGTGTTTCATTCCTATTCATATGTCCGGTCCTGATTGTAACATTTTAAAATATTTGGACTATTTTTTGGTTTGTCAATGAACATCAATTAATAGATTAATTTTGAAAACTAAATTTCTGGACAGAGTGGCCTCTACTTCAAAGTTGTGTTTATTTATAGCATTGTTTAGATATCGGCCGATATACCAGTATCTCGGCCGAGATACCGGTATTTTATCCAAAATGATACGGTAAGTGCAAAATTTTACCGGATATCATTTTGGACCGATATATCGGCCGATATCCGAGATGAAATATCCGATATATCGGCCGATGTAGTTACTTATTTGAATAATTATAATTTTTTTTTGCTTGAGAGATCATTTTATTTTATTTTATGTTCATTGTGGTATTTCAATGATGTTTTTATATGATGTTTGGATAATAACTTATTTCTTTTAATAATGTTTTATATGTATTGACTATTGATATATCAACCGGTATTTGATACCATGCCGCGATATATCACCCGGTATCCGGTATCCGGTATATAATTTTGTTGACCGGTATATCGCTGATATCCGATATTTAAAACACTGGTTTATAGTTCCAGGGGAAAACACTCAACAAGAACATTTTAAAGATAGATTGAGGAAGATACATAAATGGCTCCAGTACAAAATGTGAAGTATATATCAACCATGAAAATGCGATATAATTCAAAAAAAAATTATCTTCGTTCAAAAAAGGTCAATTTGCCTGCTCTTTGGTAAATAATCAACAACTTGTAGCTCAAGCATAATATTTCATCAACTCATCCGAGCAATAGATATTGTTTCTAATCCAGATCTTTCTCCAAATTTCCTCTAGAAAACTATAAAACTGGATAGGAATAAGACTAATAACCCATCATTGTTGTAGAAAAATCAAGAAGTTGTAGGAAACACAAAATAGTAAACATAATTAAAATGCAACAAGAACAAAGTCTTCAACCCAGTTCTTTTTGTGTATTCAGCTTTGTTAGAGCCACCTCCTCTCATAAATCAGCAAACACCACATACTTTTGTATGATCCCTCATCCATGTGTGTTTTGGTCTACCCATGTTCTAGCCGCTCCTTCAGCTAAGATCCTAGTTGGCCACACCCTTCCTAAATGGCGCACTCATTGATCTCATAGCACATGTCTAGACAATCTCAAGCAATTCACCCTCGTATAATCCTCAATTGAGGCTTACCTATAACTTCTCATTAACATAGATATAGTTAGAATCGTATGTTTCAGACAATTGACACTCAATCATCTCAACATTCTCATTTTGGCTACATTCATTTTTTTTGGACATGTTGATTCTCAATTGCCAATCAAGGCCAGGAAGCTTTGCTGATCGTATAAATATTTTATAAAATCGTCCAAAATCATGATTCGATCATATTGTGCTCTAGAAGTAACAGTCCTATTTTGATTATATGAACAATGTCCTCCAAAATCTCACATAACAACAAATCCAAAAAATTTAGGGTCCGCAATGTGAATCATTTTTCTTCATCCAGCTCTATTGAGGGCCAGCCTCTACTAAATTACCATCATTACCATCATTTCCATAATCATCCTTTTTACTATCGTAATCCATGTTTTATTGGGTCGCTAATCCTCATCGCTACAGTAACTACCATCAAATCACTTCTTAAAACTGACCAACCTGATTTTGACAACAATTCCGTTATGATTAGTTATTGATCCTAAGTAACCAAACTGTGATTTTGAGTACTTCTCGGCCAATGAAGGCCAGTAGAAAGAAAACAAAATAAAATAAAGAACAAAACCCTACTTCTTAAATTAAATAATTAATTAAAAATTCAAGCTTTTTGAAGGTTAGCAGATCACAGAAACAGCAAAATCGGTAGAAAGTGGCTGAAGATTGAACAAAGAACAAAAGCCCATTTGAGACTTTCAGCTTCTTTGAACAACTGAAATCAAAAAATGTAGCATCTACAAGCACGGCATCAAGTACAAAAAAAAAAACACTACTTGAGAACTAAAGAGGCAAAAAGAGACACTCACAACAACTTCTCGACAGCAGAAAATTCTCTTAGCCTCTCTCTCCCAAATGGAGAAGTGGCAAGATCCATTAAAGCATTGCACGCGGCCTTTACCAATCGCCCGTTTTCGCTCCCCAATGCCCCAACCAATCCCTTGACAACCGCTTCATCTGATGCTACCATTGCGTTTGATTCAAGAGAGCAGAGAGCGGCGGCCCCGATCACCTCTAAACTCAAGGCAGCAACATATGGGTACCTGCAAATAAGAGAATTTCAGTACTCAGGGTTTAAGAAAAGGGTCGAGAGAGAAGACAGAGGGGATTACTTGGGATTGAGGAGGAGAGGGAAAGGAGAGAGAAGAGACTGGGGCAGGAGGAGGAGAGATGGGGTTAGGGTTTGGGTGAGGAGAGAAATGAGGGAGCGGAGGGAGCGGCTGAGGAGAGATCGAGCGTGGGGGGTTTGAAGGTTGAAGGAGGCAGCGAGAATCTGAGGGAACGCGGTTCGATCGAAAGAGGCGAGATCGAGATTGAGAGGGAGATGAAGAGAAGGCTTCTTCTCTCCTCTTCTCCTCTTTCTCAGCTTTTCTTCCCCCATGGCCGTTGTCGCTTTTTTTCACCAAGGGAGAGGATTTGGGGCTCTTCTCCAAATGCTTATACCTCTCATCATTTTTATTTTTTAAAGATCCTACGGAAGCAATGACGGACACGACCAAGGAACCGAATCTTTTAGGGCATCTCCAACCACCCCCCCTCCATTTTGGTGTGTACTTTCACTCTAAAATGGAGGGTTCAACAAAAACCTCTCCAACCATCATTCCATTTTCCACTCCAAATGGAATATTCTCTACATATTTTATTATTATTATTATTTTATTGTATCAAATTTAATTATCAACATATTATGTGATAATTTAAGTAAATTGCGTAATACTATTAAAATATTTTAAAATGTATTTAACTTTTTAATAATTTTATATAATATTTAATATTTACTTTAATAATTAATTAATATTTTTATTTATGAAATTAAGAAATTATTTTTTAATTCTACTATATTCAATTATAAGAAATATGAAATTTTTAATAATATATTCAATTTTTAATTAATAGATTTATTTTTCATTTAATTTATATAAAACAATATAAACACTAGATAATTGTACGACCGAGGTGAATCACAAATACAAAAGGAATTTATTTTACACTACGATTTTGCTAATGCACAACAAATTATAAATTAAGCATAAAACAATTATTAACATTGAACAACCCAGTCCAAACTTAAAATTCTCCCACAAATGCTCTATCAATGCATTACGAAGTTCAAAATGAGCATCTCTGTTCTTGATTTGTCTGTGTCGGACAAGAAATTGTTCGATCTGGAAACTTTCGTCCGTCACCCGTTCAACTTGCGGATCTGACAATTTATAATTAAATAAAAAATATAATATGTAAACTTAAATAAAAAACTTAATAAATATATTGAATTAAACAAAGTAAAATTATAAATTTAAAAACAAATAATTAAAAAATTAAAATATAAAAACTAAATAAAATACAAAAATATAAAACTAAAATTTAAATTAACAAAAATAACTTAAACATAACCTAAAAAATCTAAACTTAAACAAAAAATCTAAACTTAAACTAAACTAAAATAAAAACATTAAAAAATAAAAAAAAAAGGCACCCGGCATTTTGCCGGGTACGAAATGGGTGGGTTGGAGCCCACGCCATTTCTGGCCAAGGAGATGGCCTTAGGGCGAGAAAGAAATCTAAGACTTGAAATGGCATTTAATTGTTGAGGGAAAAAAAAAGCGAGAAAAGGAATAATCAAAATCATTCAGAGAGATTCCCCCAATATAAAACTTTGTTTATTAATTTATCTGTTCATCTTTATTCGCGAGAGAGAACAGCGATGAATGTTACTGCCCTCTCCCCCCCCCCCCCCCCTCCTTCTTCCTCCACCTCTCTACCCTTCCCCCTCCTTGTCTTCTTCCTCCTCTTCCTTTTTTCCAGCAAAATCAAAGCTCTCTCTCTGCCTTCTTCTTTCTCCTCCCCTTCTTATTACTTCTCTACTATCTTCATTCTGTCGGTTGGTTTTCATTACTGATAGAGCAGTATATTAGTGTTATTTTTTAAAAGAGAACGATATACTAGTTTTATTTTTTAAACTTTTGCAGAAGCGGTGACCTGGACACGACCAAGGAACCAAATCTTATGAGGCATGGAGGAAATCTAAGATTTGAAATAGCATTAATTGTTGAGAAAAAGAGGATGAGAAAGGGTTTATTTGTTTTGCTGCAAGTGACCGCAAATCATAATTCGTAAATGAGAATGTGAAAAGTGAACTATAGCAAGGAAAATATACTGTGTTTTACGGTATTTGATTGGTAAAGTGAAAGTGTAAATAGTAAAGTATATTATAATTTACAGTGTTTGATTGGTAAAATGAAAGTGGAAGTTAAAAGTATATTGTGTTTTATGATGTTTGGTTCCTATTGCAAAAGTGTGAGTAGTAAAAGTGGGCCACAAAATTAACTGTAGCAGTGACTTAATATTTTAAATTTTATTAATTTAAATCGAATATTGAACATTAAAATGTGTTAATAAATTTGATATAAAAAATTAATAATTTTAATATGTTATTTAATAATAATAATAATAGATTATTAGTATAATTAGAAAATATTAATAAAATGTTAACTAAAGAAAAAACTTATAAAACCATAAGAAAATTTAAAGAATACTAAAAAAATTTTAAGAATACTAAAAAAACATAAATATTAAAAAATCTTTAAAAAAACTAATAAGATATTATTATAATATCATACTATTGTAATATGATAAAATATTATAAAGGTTTATTACAATATTAAATTTTATTCCAGTATTAATGTAATATTACAATATTATAAAACTTTTAAAATAAAATATAATTATAATAGTAAATATAATTAGATGATAATTTAATAATAAAGTATATTATAATACTAATAAAGTAATAATTTATATTATAAAATTAATTTAGTAATATATATATAGTAATCTAAAATTAAAACATAATATTGTGATACTAATAAAACATTAAAATATTAAAAAGTATTAAAATTTTTGGTATAAATTATTACAACGCAATAAAATATTACATAAAATATTAAATAAAAAGGAAAAAAATCATCTAAAAAACATAGCAGAAAAAGTGTTAACATACAGATAGTGGATGCGCTATATTTCAGTTGTTAAAAGGTCAAATCCTAAGCCTATAATCTAAAGGTGCTCTCTCTCACATTCCGGACAAACAACAATCCATGTTGGGGTTCTCTTCTTAAGAAATACTTTCATCATTACTAATTAGAAACATCGACGCATATAAACCACGCAAAAAAAGTGCACAAGTTCTTAATTAAAACTTATAACTAAAACATCATTAAATTAAAGTTTACCTAAACAGTACCTTTTTCTTTGTAATTTGCATGTATGCATAAGTATTTTAACTAGCACAAGATGGATCCTTCTGAAATCTGTTAATAATACATTAGTTGTATTTCAATCAAAAATAACGAGGTCACGGGAGAATAGTGCAAAGAATTAATTGCCACCTTTCCAGCACATATTACTTACCAACAACCAAGATTCGCAAAGGAGGATGTTCAAGATTTCAATTTGCAAGAATTCTAGTAACAGAGGGGAATACTTGTGGAATCTCTAGGCTACAGTTGATGGAAGTGACCGATCAGGGCTGGTAGCAGCAGGCAATGTGGCCTTAAGGACCTGCAACTTAAGGTATAGTCTTGTAGCAACCGATCTATCCGCGTTGACATCATAGAACCAGATGTGGAGGAGAAGCTCTTGTATAGGACAACGATAGAGGGGGGGAAGAGAGAGGGGGAGGAGGAGGAGGATGAGTTGAGAGGAGAAGCGCTCCATGAGTCTACAGTCGAGATAGAGAGATCACGAGAGAGGGGAGGTGATGAAAGTAAAGACTTTTGCGGCCTTTTAAAGAGCCTTTTGCAGGAAGACTTTCGATGCTGGGGACCCGGGCAGGCCACAAGCAGTAATTTTGTAAAGCTCGATTGGAATTGCAAATTAGACTGGAACTGTAGCTGTAACCAAACAAATGAATTGTGTAAATTTGTAAATGATTTTGCATTTTGTAAGCATTTTGCAACCAACCAAACATACCCAAAAGGTAAAATATGTTTTTTTTGGGATAATACAAAAGGAGTAAGTAAAACCATTACTCTCTTGAATGCCAGTTCGGTTCATGTGTGTGAGTCACACATATATATTATAAGAGGATCAATTCTGTATTGACACCTGAATAAGATGTCAGGTTTCAAGGATAAAGTTTTAAAATCTTTGAACCCCCTCTATTTCTATCCATGTGTCAACATGAAATTAGTTGTCTTACAATATGTGTGTGGCTCACATACATGAACCAAAGACCTTGAATGCACACATCCGTGTAAGTCTCTCAGCAGTAAACTATTCAGTGCTGCAGGTCACCTCACCCTCCTCGTAAATAGTGCACCTCTGTACCTTGTTTCGCCAATACGAGAGGCTGGCAATCCACCGCTAATATCACCAAGAAGTGCGTTGACCCGTTGACTTGGTCCACTAAACTCTGTAAGCCATTAGAATAACAGTAGTAGAATCACCCTCCACCCAAATAGTATTAACCTGAAGCTTCTTCACCGCAAACTTAATGCCATCGTAAAGCACCAATCAACTCCAGAGTAAGGCTGCTGCGAGGCATCGAGTTCCATCCTATATCCATTTAAAACATAGGCACATGATAGTAAAAAATAGGGGTCTTAGCTTATATATCTTTAAATTTTGTGATACTATATGTATTTATTCTTGTCTTATGTATAATTTCATATATACCCATGCGTTTTAAACTTAATTTGTGGATTTATCCTTCCGCTAGTAAAAATATATCGAAGAAACAAATTACCCTTCTGGTCCTGCGAGGACGAGAAACTCAAGCAACCTATCAATAACCTACTCCTACCATTCCATGAATAGGAATAGGAATAAGAATAAGGCTAGGCTAGTATTCAAAGAAACTAAAATTTCAAACTGGTTGTTCTAGTAGAAGTAAGATTTCAGTTGCAATAGGTAAAAGCATGCACATATGAAATAAATCTCTCATCTCTGGAATATATTGTTTGAAGGAACTCATGCCAGAGGATTGCAACACACCAGAGACTAGTCATCAATTGTACGAACAAACAAACAAAGAGAAGAAAGTGAGACCACAAATTTAACGAGGTTCTGCAATTGCCAACGTCCTCGTGGCAGAAGGGGAGAGAGATCTTATTAAATAATTAATTATAGAATACAATACATGGGGACAATAGCCCTCTATATATAGGCAGAGAATCCCTGAAGAAAAGAAAACCAATAGATCTGAATTCGGAGCAGAAACGAACCCAGAATCACATTAGAAAACTATCAGAATATGCCCAGAACACGCGTCCAGTCGATCGACTCCATGTTGCGTCGACCGCCCGGTCCCTCGCTATGCATCTGAGCAAACAACTCTGCTTTCTGTTAAATCTCTGGCACCACAATCGACCGACCGACTCCTTCATTTGTTGTTGCTTCCTTTAGCGGTTGACCGGGCGATCGACTGCTATGTTCCTTGTGCATGTTTGTGCATGACTGGTCAACTGGTCGGTCGACCAGCCCTCTGTCTTCAGCTAATAATGAGCCTCTATATGCACTGTTGATCTCCGATCTCTGCGCTATCTTCTGCGATGAGTTAAAAAAACTCTATTAACAAGATTTTACACTCTCCCCACAATCTGCACCTTGGTGAAGATTTCTCAAATCTGAGCCAAACGCAACATAACACCATGTCGACTCCATCTAGTTGCACCAATGCGGTTAGCTACGTATCCCCTGCCCAGGGGATCAAGCCATCCGTAGTTCATCCAAATGAGCTCAAGCAATTTGAAGGATATGGAGTAACTCCTTGCAATGTGCAAACTTCACTGCCTGGGCAATCTTGGTAAGTATGTCGGCAAGATTCTCCTTCGTATGATCTTTTACAACTCGATGTCACCCTCATCAAGAATCTCTCAAATAAAGTGAAACCTAACGTCAATGTGCTTCGTCCTTAATGATACACCTGGTTCTTTGTCAAATAGATAGCACTTATGCTATCATAATTGATCTTCAGTAGATCCTGATCAATCCTCAAGTCATCAAGAAACCCTTGAAGTCAAATTGCCTCCTCATAGCCTCCATCATTGTCATATACTCGGCCTTCGTAGTAAATAATGCGACAGTAGACTATAAAATAAAGCTCAAACTCACCGGTGTTTGGGCCAATGTAAACACATATCCCGTTATAGACCGACAATTGTCCAAGTCTCTTACGTAGTCGGAATCAACATATTTGATAAATTCTTGCTTACTTGTAGAATCCTTCTCGAATATCAAACAACGTCTATGGTACCTTTGATGTATCATAGAATCCATTTTACTACTTCTCAATGACCCCTGTCGGGATCGTTCATGTATCTGCTAATCATTGAGACAACTTGTGACAAATCAGGCCTTGTACACACTATTGCATACATTAAACTACCACCACGCTAGCATCGGAAACATGAGTCATGTACTCACGCTTTTAAGTAAAAGTAGGAGACATAGTAGCTTTTAACTTGAAATGAGGATCCAATGATGTACTTACAGACTTCGTATCACCATTGATGTTGAATTTCTGCAGTATCTTCTTTAAATACTCCTTTTACATCAAGCTAACTTTGTCACCTTTTTGGTCTCTCCCAATCTCCAGGCCTAGTACCTTCTTCGCTTTAACCATATCTTTCATCTTGAATTCAGAAGATAAGCCTTTTTTTAGTTTATCAATTACAGATCTACTCTTGAAAGCGATGAGCATATCGTCCACATACAAAAGTAGATAGATGTACTCTCCACTCGGTAGTTTATTATAATACACACATGGGTCATAATGGCTTCGTGTGTACCTCTTGCCTCCTGTGAAGCTGCCAAAATATTTATACCACTATCTTGGTGATTGCTTTAATACATAAAGCATTTCTTCAGCTTGCATGCCATATTCTTCTTTCCTGTGATTTTGAACCTCGTCAGCTATATATATATAGATCTGATCTCTATGGAGAAAGACAGTCTTCATACCGAGATGATCAAGATCCAACTCGTACTGTGCCACCAGTGTAAATAAAATTCGAATAGACGAGTGCTCCATAACGGGTGAAAATACCTCATTGTAGTCAATACCTTCACGCTGCGCGTAGCCTTTAGTTACCAATCTGGCCTTATAGCATACAATATCACCAAGATAGATCCATGTTTCTTTGCAAATACCTGCTTACACCTGATCGCCTTCTTTCCCTTAGGAAACTCTGATAGTTCTCAAATATCGTTTTTGTGTAGAGAACTCCTCTTCCATCACGGCATCCTTCCATATCTTGGACTCTGAACTGATTTTAGCTTCCCTATATGTAAATAGAATCACCTCCTCAATGACTAGAAAAGCATAGGCCATGATATATTTGTAGTGAGCCAACTGGGCTCACGTGGATTTCTCTGGGCTCTTCTAACTACAATGAATTTTTGGACATCACTCATAACATGTCATTGATTCTCATTATTCTCAGCATCCTGATTAGCTACCTGATCACCACCCTGTGTCACCCAAATTATAATATCAAAATATCTAGAGATGGTGGAGTAACATCACTCTCCGCCTGCGGCGATATCCTGTCAGTTTTTTGCTCTTCACCTGTTGAGAGTCTGAAGGCTTTATCATTGAAGTCTCGTTAAAAGTAACATCCAGGCTCAAGATAAACTTCTTGTCCTTTGGATACCAAATTTTGTAATCTTTTACGCCTTTCTTGAATCCAACGAACATACCATTCCTTGCTCTCAGGCCAACTTGTCTTTCTTGACATGATAATAGGTCAGATAACCAAATATCCAAAGTGAGTTATAATCCTGAGCAACTCTCCCCGACCAAACTTTCGCATGATTTTTGCCTCCCATTGCAGCGAAAACAAACATGATAACAAGATATCAAGCATATGCCCATGCCTCAGCCCAAAAGGATTTTGATACACTGGCGTTGGATAACATGCAAAGGACCTTCTCTAGCAAGGTCTTGTCCATCTTTTCGGCCACCCCATTCTGTTGTGGTATTTCTCTTACTGTGAAGTATCTTTTTGTGACCTGATCGTGGTATAACTGTAGGAAATGATCGCTGTTGTACACCCCACCATTGTTTAAACGGAATCCTTGATTTTTCTTCTCGTGTTTTTCTCCATATTCTTCTTCCACTCCACAAACAACTTGAAGACTTTCTCTTTGTGCTTTATGGTATATACCCAAAATCATCTAGAATAATCATGCTCCCGAAGCTGAGCAGAGAGAGCTGAGTATAGGTCGATTAAGGCTGAGGAGGCTGAAGAGGATCCAGGGGCAACAATAGGAATGACAGGAGGGTCCTGAGGAGCAGGATCACACTCTCTAGTACGCATCCTATCCTATCTTGGAGAATGTTGTTAATATCAACAGATGGTTCGATAGACTGTTCAGCAGAAAGATCAAATTTTAATTATTTGAGGAGTCAGTAATGAGCATCCCAAATGGTGAGTGCCGGTTTGGGATAAGGAGGTACTCAGAGACCATGAAATCGATGATGAGCTTAGGATGTTAACTCTAATGTCTTTCAGAAGGCAATAGATCAAGAGGGAGCAGAACCCTGAACATGACTAAATTCTCCTGATTTTGGTAGGAGATAATAGAACACTATTTTGGCTAGGACTTAGGTGGTGAGTATATAATACTTCACCTCCTCGCTCCTACTAAAGTAAGGTTGTCATCATCGTGAAGTAGGAGGAATGCGGTGAGGGCAGATTCACCATCAGGATATTCAAAATCATTTATATCAACATTATATATATCTACACCTCACAGGAGAGATGTAGTAGATGGGCAAATCGATTTAAAGAAATGTTAATGTCCTTACCCAGAACCCTAGATCTGACATGATTGTTTTATAAAGTCAGATTAGAGTAAAAATAATACACAAGCTCAGGGTAGACGGGTTCCTTAATGGTGACAAGATATTCAAGAGAGCTTGTGTTTAAAATATTTGCTAGATTCAAGTGCTCAAAATTAGCGAGCACAACAGCTCTACCTGAAATAACATGCTTATAATGGATCGCAGAAAATCTATGAGATGCATTCTGAGAAATAAAGGGGTTTGATGATGATTCGGGTTGTTTACCCTTCTCAGATCTAAGCCTCTTTGACACGGTAAAAATAGGAAGATGATAAACAAGAGTTTGGCACGAATTTTATAAAGATTTCTAGAAAAAATTATGAAATAAAGAAGTTTTTGGGAGATAAGGGATTATACCTTGAAGAACCCAAAATTTCTCCTTGAAAACAAGCGAATTTGAAGTTTTGAGGAGAGATCCAACAAATTTTAGAGTTTAATTTGAGATTGGAAGGGGTTGGTAGAGACGGGAGGAAGGGAAATAGGGAGGAGAAGAAGAGAGAGACGGTGGAGAAGAAAAATGAGAGAGAATTACGGATTTTAGGATTTTTAAAAACGGGCAAAAAGGTAACAAACCCGACTCACGATCGACTGCCCGGTCGATCGGGGTCTAACCTAGAGCATCTTGGTTACAGTCGGTCGACCTGCTTAGGCCAAAATAATTTTTTTGTATTTCAAGTTTTCTCGGTCGACTGCCCGGTCGACCAGACCACCAGACCTATATCAGGTCAACTCGGTCAACCAGTCGATCGACCGTGACTGCCCAAAAAAAATAGGTAAAATAATAAATTAAGGGCTTTTGAAAAATATTTATACTTGGATATTTTTATACATAAAATAGAGAAATAACACTAAAAATCTTAGGCATGAAAAACACATGAAAATGATATCAAAATATTTTATTATTATTATAAATTAGAAATATATTTTCAACAATGAAATCATATATTAAGCAATTAAAAAATAAGATATTGAAGCTGAATACCCTTAACAGGTTCTGAACTTCTCCTCGTTATTCTTCTAGATAATAGTTATGGCATACAATTGCTATCTTGATTTATTACTTAAACATGGTTTAAATACAACACCCAACCACAATATAGATATATAAGCAATATATATATATATGTACACACACATACATGTATATGAGTAAATAAATTAATCTATATATACATACATGCAAAGATATCTATCAAACAAGTGAATATGGGAAAATACTGTAAATATGAGCAAGCAATTCATGGGCTAATAAAGAACAAAAGTAATATTAACGGACTTGCTCAAATATAAGCAAGCCATAAAACAACAAAAAAAAATCATATATACATAACTAAAGCATATTAACACAAAAGAAAAGCTAGTTAATCCTATGCATATATATATCTAGTTAGAAATAAAATTTTCAAGTGGAGAAATTATCAAATCATAGGCAATCTCCAAAATAGGTGCTTCTTGATAGCGATACAATATGACGGTTGATCCTTTGAGCTTTGATGCATCCACCAAGGCACCATGTCCCCTTATGTCTTGGAGGAGAATGGCACACCTACATCAATCAAGTTTGGTGTGTTCTTTGATACCCAAATCTTTTTTGGGTCCTATAACGTTAGTACTTTCTCGAACCCAAACAATTGTGTTTATCATGTTTAACTTATCATAATAAAATTTAGCTAAATGACATTTGTGGCCGCAATGTGCACATGTGTACACTTTTTCATGCATGAAAGCATGCTTATGTTGATGTGTATGTGCATATTGTGCATGTTTTTCATAGTGTGTGTGGGATGAATGAGGTGTATGTTTCCTTTGGGTTTTCTCTTTGGAAACATAGAAGCAAATTTGTTCATGTCAAATGCACACTTTTTCAAAGTGGTATCTAAAACATTAATACGTTTTTGGATATTCAAAACTTTATTTTTATTAAAAGCAATATTAGGGCTTTTACCCTTACAAACAAGTTTATATTTATCAAAATCTTTTTTCATTTTCTCAAAAGAAATAGATAAGTCATTTTTCTCTTTAAAAATGATTTTTAGCTTATTCTTTAAAAGCCATTTTTCTTTTTCAATTTTTTATTTTGTGCAAGAGAAATTTCATATCTATTTTGTAATTCTTTAAAAAATTGTGCAAGTTCATCTATAGTTAAATCATCATCTTCTAAAGAGGTTTTGAGATTTACCATAGAAGTCTTCTCTCCGTTTTCCATGAAACAACATGTGCGACATCAATCTCCTCTTCAGAATCCGTTTCTGAATCATCCCAAGTGGCTACCATCATCTTCTTCTTCTTATGCACGTTCTTGGAGGTGGTGGCTTGAAATGAGGGGTAATCCGCAATTAGATGGCATGTATTCTTGCAATAAAAGTAAGGACTCATCTTCTCCTTCTTCTGTCTTCCTCTTCGGAAGTTGCTTTGTCTTCCCTTCTTACAAAATATCTTGCCCACTTTCCTAATGAGTATGATAAAGTCCTCATCACCGTATTCCAACGATTCTTCTTCATCAAAGGATGAGGAAGTAGCCTTGAAAGCTATCACTTTCTTCTTTAGAGTTTTCTTTTTTCTCTCACCTTCATTTACATCCATGGGTTTTGAGATTTTTAATGAAGTCGGAGAAGTCCATCTTCTCTCTATCGTTAAGCTCCTTAAGGGTTGTCGCCTTGACTTCCCAAGCTTTTGGGGAGAGCTCTAATGACCTTGCAAATCTTTTAGTCATTGTTAATGGTGTCACCTATAGAAGTTAATCCATTAGTAATCTTGGTGAACCGAGTAAGCAACTCATCAATACTTCCATTTTCAAGCATGTAAAAATTCTCATATTGAGAACAAAGCAAGTCAACTTTAGATCTCTTGACTTACGACGTCTTCTCATCAGTAATGATAATATCATTCCAAACCTCATAAGCGAATTTGCAATTAATTACACGAGAAAAATCATCATAATTTAATACTTGTGTAAGTGTATATTGGGTTTTAGCATTGGCCTCATAGTCCTTAGCGGTTGCTTTGGACCATGTATCATCATCACTGTGAGGTTCAATAAATTCTTTGATAATGGCCTTGGCAACTCTAACTCCTAGGAACTTAAAGAATAGGTTCATCTTGACCTTTCAAATGGGGAAGTTCAACCCATCAAATTATGGTGGGGACTTGATGCTAGAGAAGTGTGATGCCATGAAAACAAGTATAAGTGCAAAAAAATAATAAATGCAACAAATGAATGTAGCCAAATGAACGAATCTCCCTAAGGTGGTTAAACAAAAACTAGGGTTAGGCTCTAATACCAATTGTAAATCACCTAGAGGGGGTGAATAGGTGATGACTATACTAAATGGCAAATAATATGAAATTAAAATTCATTTGCTAGCAACCTAACAAATACTAATTATAACTCAAGAAATACTTGCAAAAAGTAAACAATATAAGTGTGAAGGTAAGTAAAGAGAGAGTAGAGTAAAGAGAGAAAGAGTAAGCAATCGCAAACACGATGATATGTTCCGAGGTTCGAGCCACTTCTCTACGTCCTCGCCATCAACACTATGAAGGATTTTCACTATAACCATCTCACTAGATCGTCAACCGTTACAATTTCTCACTAGAACTCAATGGACTCACAAGTCCTCTCTCGCGGTGCCACAACACCAACACGGAGCTCACTAACTCACTTGAGGCCGCAAACTCTATAACTTCACAATAGAAGGAAATTGGTGATCTTCTCTTGATCACAAAAGGCTCCCAAGTATAATCTTATAACTAAGATAAGGAGATGAAACTCTTTGAGATTGTGTAGTGAAAATAGCTTGTAAAGATGTAGAGGGAAGGCTCAAGTTAAAAACAAGAATATGCAATTTTAGCTCAAAAGAAAATTTTTTAAGAAAAAGACTAAATCTTGTTGTAAACTTGTAAAAACTTAATCAAAACTTAATAAAACTTGTTGGAGGGTTTTTCTTTAGTCCCACTATTTATAGGGGATGAAAACATGAGGAAAAAATCTAAAAGAGTCGTTAGGAAAAGGCCCAGAAAAAGACAAAGCAGAATATAGCCGTTGGAAAAAATCAGAAGGAAATTCTTCGGTCAGTCGACCGGCCGATTGACCACCAACGGTCAGATTTTTGACCATTAGGGATAGGGGTCGACTGGTCGGTCGACCATTATTCCTAACTAGAGAGCAAAGTTCTTTGTCGGTCGACCAGGGCGGTCAATCGGACCCAACCGAGAGCAAACCTCTTGCAGTCGATCGACCACACGGTCGACCGAAGTGCACATAATGCACTTTGGTGCATGTCGGTCGACCGCTCGGTCGACTGACAGAGCAAATCTGCTCTGCCTATGGTCGACCGGTCGGTCGACCGACCTAGGGCCAAAAGCTTGATATAGAGATCTTTTTTAAACTAAACTTTCTCCGACAAAAACATACTTTGATCTTAAACACAAATAGAGTTCTAAGGACTTAATAGAACCAATATGTGATCTTGGAACAACACAAAACAAAGTTAGAACTATATTTTGTAAAAACTCTTTTCTAAATCGAAAACCGATTTTTTTCCAAACTCGTTTTTTCCGAAACTCGATTTTGAAAACGAGAAAGAAAATAGTTATGAACTCTTTTTAAAACACTTTAGGAATATGAAAGATGTGTGTGTGTGTGTGTGTGTGTGTTAATCCCAAAAGAGCTATCAACCTATATCATCTTGGTTTTAACAAACGATTATAAATCATATCTAAAATACAAAAAGTAAAAATACAAATCTTGATATAGTCTTCTCTTGCAATCTTGATCCTTGAGCTCTTCTCTATACTTAGGTTCTGGGATCTATATCTTTCTTACTTCCAAATGTGTGAGTCTTGTGATGGTGCCAAAATGTAACAAAGAGTTAACCTGAAAATTTGTTAAACAAAATTGTTAAAAACATAACTACATATATTTTGTTATCATCAAAACTAGGGCTAATGGCCTTTGTGCCAATATGTATATCTCTTTGTATTCTCGCATTTGCGCTTATCGTGATGTAATATTCTTGTAATATTGTGTCACATCCTGTGATAACTTTATAATTGTACTCGTATATTGGAATGTATAATGCACCATATACTTTCGTACTTTGATTCTTGCCTGTTTTGATGCTTAGTGTATATATGTTAGGGTATTTATGACCTGCGTATATACGTCGCAGTAACGTCTCCGTACCCGCGATATTGGGGCATTATAGGATGGCATCAGAGTCTAGGCTCTGATATTCTTAGTACATCAAGATGGCAAATTAATAATAAAGAAATTTGCAACTGGATTGAATGGATCCTGATTAGACAATCCAATTACGACTATAGAGTTAACTATTTCCTCTTGATCGTCCTTCTCTTAACTCCTGAATCCTTTCAATCCTTTCACTTCCAGTTCTCATCATCTTTTATACTAATTTAAGATATAGACAGACGGGGAATATAGCGGCAGAGAACTGAACGAAGCTACTATACGATCTCTTCGACTAACTCTATGAAGCTCAGGTATTATCAGAATTGATCTATAGTTAGGTTATCATTCAAAAGACAGTATTCAGGACTTGCTTCAGTTATTCTGTATTCTTGGTGTCTTTCAGAGTTATCAACGCTCAGTATTCTGAATTCTTGATTATCGATCTTCTTTATTTATGCTCAGTCTTATGGGGTTTTCAATATTTTCAGTATTCTGGTCTATTTTTGGAGTAATTGTAGATATGCAGCACATTAGGAATTCAATTACAGATTCTTCATCAAGTACAACTTCATGTCTCTCAGATAAAAAAGTGATATCGGATCAGTATTACAGGGCTCCATCTGAAGATTTATGAGGCAGAAAGTGCAGAAGACGTCTAGGTCCTGAGTTTATTATTCAGTCGTTGGAAGCGTCACCCGTAGTTATTCATATCTTAATTGGTATAACCCTCCTCCCTATCCTCTTTACGTATATCTTCCACTAATCAAAATTCGAGGACGAAAATTTTGTAAGGTGAATGAAATGTAACACCCCTTCTTGGAATACATACTTAGATACGTGTTCAAAATTTTCAATCGTATTTTTTAATTTTCTTCTCATATTTAATTTTGTTTATGATTACTTATATTATCGTTTGGTATTGGATCCAGATTCTTGGACTCAGAGTCAATTCGTGTCTGAACTAGGGACCTGATCCCAGTGTACTGCTCGATTTGGTGTCTGATTTAGCCGATTTTAGTGTCAAATTTTATTTTCCAATATTTTAGATTTTTATGATATTATGTATTTTTTCTGAATTATTTTACACGATCTTCAAATTTGTTGTTGACCTGTACCGCTGTTCGATTCTCAGATTTTAAATTTACAAACAGAATTGAATTTTTAAATTCTGTCTTCATATTATTTCTTAGAATCACATTTTCTACTTTAATGCATTTTTGTCGATTTTTTTGAATTTATCAAAACTCGATCGGACTTGGTGTCAGTCGGTATCACCAATAGATTCAGGGATTTTTAATTTGAAAACTGACTTCATATTGTTCCTTAGAGTAATATTTTCTACCTCTGGGTATTTTGAAAATTTTCCTGAATTAGTCGATATTTCTCTGATGATTAAATAATAAATTTATTTTGGATTCTTTCCTTTCTTTTTTTTCCTTTCCTTTATTTTCTTTCTTTGTTTATTCCCCCAACCCACCTGCCGCCCACGTGGGCCATCCTCATCAACACTTCTCACCATATCACTCACTCTCTCTCTCTCTTTCATTCTCCCTCTCCTTTCCTCTCTCTTCCATTTCTTTCTCTCCCTCTCTCCTTCTCTTCCTATTCTGCTAATGACCGCGCCGCCCCTGGGCCAGCTCCGCGCCGCCGGCGACTTCCCTGGCGACCCAGTGCTGTCGACCTCACCCCCCGCGGTCGATCCCCTCTCTCCTCTTATCTCTTTTTCTTTTTCTCTTCCTTTCTTCTTCTTCTTCCTCTCTCCTTTAGATTCGCCGCCATGGAACCGCCGCCGCCGCTGTGGGACCGCCGACCGACCCCCAGTGAAGCCATCCTCTCCTTCCCCTCTCTTCTCATTCTTCTTCTTTTTCTTCCTCTTCTTCTCTTCTTCTTCTTTCTCGTTTCTTCCTCTTTCCTTTCTTTCTTCTTTTCCCTCCTCTCTCCTCTAGATCTTGGCCGCGGCAACCAGAGCCGCTGCCGACCACCTCGCCGGCCACTGACCGGCCGATCCTCTCTCCCTTTTTGGATCTCTCTCCTCTAGATCTCTCTCTCTCTTTACCTTCTCTCTCTTTCTCTTCTCTCTCTCATCTCTGTTTCTCTCTCCTTCCTCATCTCTCTCTCTGTGGGCCACCGGTGGCCATGACCACCGCCAGCCACCACCTGGCTAACCACTAAGTGGTTGACCCCTCTTCTCCCCTTTCCTCTCCCTTTCAGTTTCTCTCTATTTTCTCTTTCTCTCTCTCCTCCCTCACCCTCACTCTCTCCTCTCTGTTGTCGGTCGCCGTCGACCACCACTGGCCGACCAGGGCTGGCCAGTCCTTTCTCCCCTTCCTTTCTTTCTCTCAGTCTCTCTCCTTCACTCTTCTCTCTATCTCTCTCTCTCTTGATCTCTCTCTATTTTCTCTCTAGCTCTCTCTCAAATAGTGAAGGTGGGTGGTGCCCCGTGCGCGTGTATTTGGAGTTTCTGGATGTCACGGTGTTTTTTAAAGATTTAGGCGAGTGCCCTCACCTCATTTTTGTGTTTCCCTGCTTCGACGGGTTGAATTATATTTTTGGGGAATTTGTATATTGTATTTCTCCCATGTTGTATTTGTATTTCTGTAAATTGTATACCTGCATTTGTATATGGCCGAGCGCCTAGGACTGTACATGTAATAGATCTGTGACGAATGCCTGTAGTAGTGCAGTTTAATACTTGTACATATACTCTGCCTATGTTGTTGTTCTATTACTGCTTTATACCATGCGTGGCCGAACCTTCATGGTCATTTAGCCTCTAAGCTCTCTACTCGGCCTCCAGGCCCTATCAGCCTCTAGGCTCTACACTCAACTTCCGGGCTTCACCACTCCACAGATAGTCTAGTAATCACCATATTTATATGTGTGCTTGTGTGGTACTAATATTTTGTGCAGGTATAATTGTATTGCCCACTTCTCGGCTGGCTACCCATTAAGTTTTATCCCTTGCACCCTCTAGGTTTCGTATAGCTACCGGGAGCGTGCTTAGATCTCATGGTTTCCTTATAGCCTTTTAGGCTCAGAGACTGTCAGGTCTTTCGGCCCCGCCTGATAGGAGAGTCTAGCGCTCAGTACTTTTTCGCTAACTCCGTCCGAGTATAGTTACGCTGTGAGCGATAGATGTATGTTAACGTGGCTTCGCCACGAGCGGTAACTACGCCGAACATGATAGCATTTAGTGTTGTGCGCTAGTTTCATTCCAGCCTTTCTCAGCTCTGCTTGATTGTTTGCTTGTCTGCTCACTGACTTTATTTCTGCCTTGCTCAGCCTCAGGGCTTTACCACTATACTGATAGCTTAGTTATTACCTGTTATATGCGTGTGTTTGATACTGACACTTTTGTTGGTACTGACTCTGCTTTCGGGCCTACTAGGGCTCTCGTCCACTTTCTCGAAAGAGAGTGCGTTCAGACCGTCGGGTCTCTTAGCTACACCTGGTAGACGGACCTAGCGCTCAGCGCTTTACCGCTAACTCTATTTGAGTGTATTTACACCGTGAGCTCATCTTCACCGCGCGCGTGGTATAGCGTTTATACGCTTACTCTATCGTGTGCATTTAGCCTTGCCGCAAGCGGTAACTACGCCGAACGTGATGACGTCTATTTGAAAAACACCTAGAGGGGGGGTGAATAGTTGTAATTGCTAATCTAACAATCTTTTTAAAACTAAGATGGATGAATGATGCAACGATCTCTCAAAACAAGACTAAGAGCCGAATACCCCGGAGAGCATCTGAACTCCTTCCTCCCAATTTCCCTTGAATGGGTTAGAGGTGCGCAATGCAACCTTGTTGTATGAGAATTGATCGAACAAGTAATGAATAATATGCAATGATGAAATGCACACAAGATATATCACAAGTATCACAAGCAACAACACAAGGAAAGAAAACTAGATCTCAAGCAAGTAATTTAAAGCAATAGAGTGCAAGAGAAATTTAAAGCAAAAATGGACGCAAGGCAATCGCAAACACAAGATGTTTGTTTCGAGGTTCGAGCCACCGCTCTACTCCCCGCCTTCACCTCCGTGAAGGGTTTCCACTATCCACCGAGGACGCTTACAACGGTCTACCGAAGACCCGAGCACCGAGCTCCACAACTTACAAGACCTCTACCGAAGAGGTGTCTCCACAAGAATAAGAAGACAAGAGTGATCACAACAAGATCACCAAACTCTTTACAACACTCTCACTCTTTTTACAACTTCACTATAGAATGAGTTAGGAATTTTTGGCTCTATGAAGTGTAGTGAGAAAAACTCAGTTGTAGAGATGATTTTTGCTAGGGAACACAACTGAAAACTAGCTCAAGAAAGAGTTGGAAATAGAGAGCTTAAACACTTTTCTTTTCTCTTTGAAAACTTTGAAAACTTGAGGATTTTTCTTGGTGTCTTGCAAGAAACTCTTCTCCACTATTTATAGGGAGAGAAATAAGTTAAAAACAATTTATTTTGACCTTATTTGCTCTGAAAAAGTTCTGAAAAACCCTGAAAAAGTCTGCCAAAAAGCAGTCGACAAAACAGATTTCAGAATTGCACAAAAGAGGAAAGAGCCGTTGGGCTGTTGCAGGCCTAGCGGTCGACCGGGCCGGTCGACCGCCAGCTCAGCTGGCAAAGAGCCGTTGGCTCGGGTTGACCGGACCGGTCGACCGTCCTAAAAGACAAAACACTTTTTTTCTTCTGGCGGTCGACCGGTCCGTCGACCCAGAAAACCCGAGAGCAACTGCTCACAGTCGGTCGACCAGGGCGGTCGACCGACAGACGTGCATAATGTGCACGTCCTGGCACTGGCGCCCGACCGGGCCGGTCGGCCGGTCAGCCTGAAACAGGAAAAACAGCAGGTTTTTGGGACTTGGAAATTTTTTGTAAAAAATATTTTGAAGTATGGAAAGCTAAGTAACATGCTGGAAAGGGTATACATACATGATCAAAAACATGATATTTATATTTGTAAAAATTAGGGTCATGTATATATATACTAAGGCATGAAACCTAAATTTTGATCATGAAAGCTTGAATACAAAAACGTGTGTGTGTATCCTAGAGCCAATTTCCAAAACTCAAACTTTAACAATCTAATTCTTTCATTAGTTCTAAGTACTACAAGTGCTCCAAGAGGGCTTTTCACCATAAGGTCTTCAACACTTGATTCTTGAGCCCAATTTGAGTTGACTTGAGTCCAAAACACTTGCTTATAGGGAATAAACCTTTTAGTTGAGTTAGAACCCTGAAACACACTCAAACAATAAACAATATTAGTACAAATAACTAATATGTTTTGTAATCATCAAAACACACTAAACATGGGTGATTGTAACCTTGGGCCAACAATCTCCCTTTTTTTGATGATGACAAAACATATAGGTTATTTAAACAAGTATGGAAGAAGAGCTTGGAAAGCTCCCCCTCAAATAATGCTATGTATCAAGAACAACTAAATACATAAGACATTGAAAACACATAGTTTTGTCAAGAAACTCAAATACATCATAAAACACTCAAATACATCATAAAACAAAAAACTCTTTTTCTATTTTTCATGAAACAAACAAGACTCTTTTGCTACTTCTCCCCCTTTTTGTCATACATCAAAAAGGGTTAATCAAGGCAAACAAAACAATAAAGAAAAATTTATCTCTAAGAATCCAAAATGCAAACATTCAACTCACCACAAATAAATGAAAATCAAGCATAATCTAGAGGTTTAGTAAAAATATCGGCAAGTTGAAAATCGGTAGAAACATAGTCTATATCAATATCACCTTTCTCATAATGATCTCTAAGAAAGTGATACCTAATGTCAATGTGTTTGGTTTTACTATGTTGATTTGCATTCTTTGTCATGTGAATAGTACTAGTATTATCACAAGATATTTTAACATGATCAAAGTGTAAATCATAGTCAAGGAGAGTATGTTTCATCCAATGAACTTGTGCACAACAAGCTCCGGCCGCAACATACTCCGCCTCGGCGGTTGAAAGGGCTACCGAATTTTGCTTTTTGGAAGACCAAGATACAAGACAATTACCTAAGAATTGACATGTTCCACTTGTGCTCTTCCTATCTACCCTACAACCCGCATAGTCGGCATCCGAAAAACTTTTCATTTCAAATAATCCGGTTTTTGGATACCACAAACCTATTTCAATAGTGCCCTTAAGGTATCTAATTATGCGTTTAACCGCAATTATGTGAGATTCTTTAGGACAAGATTGAAAACGTGCACAAAGACAAACGGAAAACATAATATCCGGCCTACTAGCCGTCAAATACAACAAACTACCAATCATACTACGATAAAGTTTAATGTCTACACTTTTACCTTGTTCATCCTTATCAAGCTTTGTAGTTGTTGCCATGGGAGTTTTGCTTACTTTAGATCCTTCAAGCCCGAATCTTTTGATTAGTTCCTTTGTGTATTTGGCTTGATTGATGAAGATCCCATCCTTCCTTTGCTTGATTTGGAGTCCAAGGAAATAGTTGAGTTCTCCCATCATAGACATTTCAAATTCTTCCTTCATGCATGATTCAAAAGCTTGGCAAAGAGATTCATTAGTAGAACCAAAAATAATGTCATCAACATAAATTTGCACAATAAGAATATCATTTGCTACATGTTTTGTAAACAAAGTTGTGTCAATTTTACCTTTCTTAAAACCATTTGAATTAAGAATGAAGAAAGTCTTTCATACCAAGCCCGAGGGGCTTGTTTTAAACCATAAAGAGCTTTATCAAGTTTGAAAACAAAATCCGGATGTGTAGGATCAACAAACCCGGGGGTTGTTCAACATACACCTCCTCTTCAATAAAACTATTTAGAAAAGCACTTTTAACATCCATTTGAAATAATTTAAAATCTTTATATGAGGCAAAAGCTAGTGTCATCCATATGGCTTCAAGCCGTGCTACGGGTGCAAAGGTTCTTCAAAATCGATTCCTTCGATTTGAGTGTAACCTTGGGCAACTAACCTAGCTTTATTTCTAACAACGTTACCCGATTCATCCAACTTGTACTTAAAGATCCACTTAGTACCAATTGTTGGTCTATCGTGGGGCCTAGGAACAAGATGCCAAACTTGGTTACGCTCAAATTGATTGAGTTCCTCTTGCATAGCTAGCAACCAATATGAATCGGCCTCGGCTTCGAGGACGTTCTTGGGTTTAACATGAGAAATAAATGCATAATGACCACAATAGTCATGAAGTTTAGAGCGAGTGGTTACCCCTTTTGATACTTCACCTATGACGAGGTCCTTGGGATGATGAGGATTGTATCTCCAACCCTTTGGAAGTTGTTGAGTAGGCTCCACTTCATTTGTTTGATTTTCATTTCCTTGAGCCTCTTCTACTTTAGCTTCACTTCCTTCATCATCCTTTGGCTTGTCTCCCATAGTAGTAGTATCCTCCAAGGTCACTTTCTCCAAGCCTTCATCCAAAGCATCTATTTCTACAACATTCTTAACAAACAAGTTAGATTCTTCAAACTTAACATGTATAGATTCCTCAATAGTCAAAGATGATTTATTGAAGATTCTATAAGCCTTACTTGTATTAGAATAACCAACAAAAATTGCCTCATAAGCTTTAGCATCAAATTTTCCTAAATTATCTTTGGTATTTAAAACAAAACATTTACATCCAAAAACCTTGAAATATGAAACATTTGGTTTTCTAGAAAAGTACATTTCAAAAGAGGTTTTTGAAGTATTTTTACACAAGAAAACACGATTTGATATATAGCATGATGTATTAACGGCCTCGGCCCACAAATAATGTGGTAGACCATATTCACTTAGCATTGTCCTAACCATCTCTTGTAAAGTTTGATTTTTCCGTTCAACTACTCCATTTTGTTGTGGAGTTCTAGGACAAGAAAGTTCATGCTTAATTCCATGTTCTTCACAAAAAGTGGTAAATGGTAGGTTAATGAACTTACCTCCTCTATCACTTCTTATTCTTAAAATCGAAACATCTTTTTCTTTTTCAACTCTTTTCTTAAAGGTTTGGAAATATGAGAAAGCTTGATTTTTGTGTTCAAGAAAGAAAACCCAAGTAAATCGTGAAAAGTCATCAACCAAAACAAATGCAAATCTATTCCCACTTAAACTTTTGGTTTGTGTAGGGCCAAATAGATCCATATGGATTAACTCCAAAGGACGTGATGTCATGATATCCTTAATTGACTTGAAAGAAGACTTAGTTTGTTTCCCAAATTGACATGCGTCACAAACTAGGTCCTTTTCAAAACTCAAACAAGGAATACCTTTTACCATTTCCTTTGTGTTTAACCTAGATATATGATCAAATGAAATGTGCCCTAATCTTCTATGCCACAACCAAGAGTCATCATCGAGGGCTTTTAAACAAGTAATATTACAAGACATATTAGACATATCTATCATATAAACATTACTTTCACGAAAACCAGAAAACACACAAGTATTAGAAATTCTATCAATTACTTTACAAGCTACATTATCAAAAACAACATCAAAACCTTTATCACAAAATTGACTAACACTCAAGAGGTTATGCTTGAGGCCATTAACTAAAACTACATTTTCTATTAAAGGGGATGTGCCGAGTTTTACATTACCAATACCGATGATTTTACCCTTGGCATCATCTCCGAAGGTGACGGTGCCACCTTCATGATATCTTGATAGGGTTGCAAAGTTGTTGATGTTCCAAGTCATGTGCCTTGAGCAACCACTATCAAGATACCACAATCCTCTACGTCATTGGGTTTTGGAAGGTACCTATATCATTTAACAAAATTATTGACTTTGGTACCCAAACTTTCTTGGGTCCTTGAAAGTTAGTGTTTCGAACCCAAACATTATGAAAAGATGTACTTAGTCTATCATAGCAAAAGTTGGCTAAGTGCCCTTTCCGCCCACAATGTGAACATGAGAACACTCTTCCATACATGAATGCATGATGTGTGTGTGAAGTGTGAGCATGTTTTGAGGGTTTGCCACGATGTAAGGGTTGTGTGGTATGAACATGAGCATGAGCATGGTGAACATTTTTCTTAGGGGCTTGTTTCTTAGGAAACATAGCCTCTAGCCTTTTCTTATCAAACTCACAATTTTTCAAAGTAGTTCCTAATGAGTCTATTCTTTCTTTAAGCATGGTGATCTCATTAGAATCAATTTGTGGGGTCTTGCCTTTACAAGAAATCTTATATTTGTCAAAATCTTTTTGGGTGGAAACAAGAGTGGAAAGTAATTCATCTTTTTCTTTAAAAATAGTAAAGACTTGGTGATTAAGTGATTCATTTTCCTTTTTCATTTTAAATACTTTTTCTTAAGAAAATCATAGTTATGTGAAAGTTCTACAAATGCTTCTCCTAATTCATCCATGAAAAGTTCATCATTAAGAGAAGTGGAAGGGGTTACCTTGCTTGTGCTTTCATTAGCCATGAAGCACATGTTGGCGGTATCAATCTCCTCCTCGGATTCGCTCTCGGAATCCCATGTAGCTTTCAAAGCCTTCTTCTTGTAGGGCTTCTTGGAGGTGGAAGGCTTTACTTTATCCGGGCACTCCGCCACTATGTGTCCCGGCCTTTGACAATTGAAGCAAATAATCTTCCTTTCTTCTTTACCTCCTTGCCATCTCTTTCTACCTTGGAACTTGGCCTTGTTATACATCCTCCGAACATTCTTGACAAGAAGTGAGAGTTCTTCGTCATCTTCTTCTTCATCATCTTCGTCGGAGTGTGTGGATTGACTTTTGAAGGCTATAGTCTTTTTCTTGGGAGGAGCCATATCTTCCCTTGCCTTTCTTTCCATCTCATGGGTTTTGAAGTTCCCAATGAGACCGATTAGCTCCATCTCCTCTTTGTCATTGAGTTCCTTCAAGGTTGTTGCTTTTACTTCCCATGAAGGAGGAAGAGCCCGGATGATCTTTCTTACTCTTTGATCGTTGTCGATAGCATCACCTAGAGAAGAAAGTCCATTAGTAATCTTAGTAAATTTTGTAACCATATCATCTATGGTTTCATTTTCTTGCATGCAAAAGTTCTCATATTGGGACCGAAGAAGGTCAATCTTAGCCCTCTTCACTTGTGAGGTCCCCTCATGTGTAACTAGCAAATGTGTCCAAATTTCATATGCAGACTTGCAATGAATAACTCTAGCTATATCATCATCATTAAGGGCTTGAAGTAGTACATAGTGAGCCCTAGCATTGGCATCAAATTCCTTAGTCTCAATTTCGGACCAAGTGGATTCATCACCGGGGGGTGCACTAAAGGGTTTGGTCACGGCCTTTGCAACTCGACTTCCTAGAGATTGCAAGAAAACGGTCATCTTAACATTCCATATGGGAAAGTTAAGTCCATCAAACTTAGGTGGGGTTTTAATTCCATCGGTCATCTTTACTAAGTGAGTATGAATGAAACGATTAGCAAAATTATGATCTCTCTAAGGTTGTTAAGCCAAATCCTAGAGTCCAAGCTCTGATACCAATTGAAAACACCTAGAGGGGGGTGAATAGGTGTAATTGCTAATCTAACAATCTTTTTAAAACTAAGATGGATGAATGATGCAACGATCTCTCAAAACAAGACTAAGAGCCGAATACCCCGTGAGAGGTTCTAAACTCCTTCCTCCCAATTCCCCTTGAATGGGTTAGAGGTGCGCAATGCAACCTTATTGTATGAGAATTGATCGAACAAGTAATGAATAATATGCAATGATGAAATGCACACAAGATATATCACAAGTATCACAAGCAACAACACAAGGAAAGAAAACTAGATCTCAAGCAAGTAATTAAAGCAATAGAGTGCAAGAGAAATTTAAAGCAAAAATGGACGCAAGGCAATCGCAAACACAAGATGTTTGTTTCGAGGTTCGAGCCACGCTCTACTCCCCGCCTTCACCTCCGTGAAGGGTTTCCACTATCCACCGAGGACGCTTACAACGGTCTACCGAAGACCCGAGCACCGAGCTCCACAACTTACAAGACCTCTACCGAAGAGGTGTCTCCACAAGAATAAGAAGATCACAAGAACAAGAGTGATCACAACAAGATCACCAAACTCTTTTACAACACTCTCACTCTTTTTACAACTTCACTATGGAATGAGTTAGGAATTTTTGGCTCTATGAAGTGTAGTGAGAAAACTCAGTTGTAGAGATGATTTTTGCTAGGGAACACAACTGAAAACTAGCTCAAGAAAGAGTTGAAAATAGAGAGCTTAAACACTTTTCTTTTCTCTTTGAAAACTTTGAAAACTTGAGGATTTTTCTTGTGTTTTACAAGAAACTCTTCTCCACTATTTATAGGGAGAGAAATAAGTTAAAAACAATTTATTTTGACCTTATTTGCTCTGAAAAAGTTCTGGAAAACCCTGAAAAAGTCTGCCAAAAGCAGTCAACAAAACAGATTTCAGAATTGCACAAAAGAGGAAAGAGCCGTTGGGCTGTTGCAGGCCTAGCGGTCGACCGGGGCCGGTCGACCGCCAGCTCAGCTGGCAAAGAGCCGTTGGCTCGGGTCGACCGGACCGGTCGACCGTCCTAAAAGACAAAACACTTTTTTTCTTCTGGCGGTCGACCGGGCGGTCGACCCAGAAAACCCGAGAGCAACTGCTCACAGTCGGTCGACCCGGGCGGTCGACCGACAGACGTGCACAAATGTGCACGTCCTGGCACTGGCGCGGTCGACCGGGCCGGTCGGCCGGTCAGCCTGAAACAGGAAAAACAGCAGGTTTTTGGGACTTGGAAATTTTTTGTAAAAAAATATTTTGAAGTATGGAAAGCTAAGTAACATGCTGGAAAGGGTATACATACATGATCAAAAACATGATATTTATATTTGTAAAAATTAGGGTCATGTATATATATACTAGGCATGAAACCTAAATTTTGATCATGAAAGCTTGAATACAAAAACGTGTGTGTGTATCTTAGAGCCAATTTCCAAAACTCAAACTTTAACAATCTAATTCTTTCATTAGTTCTAAGTACTACAAGTGCTTCAAGAGGGCTTTTCACCATAAAGTCTTCAACACTTGATTCTTGAGCCCAATTTGAGTTGACTTGAGTCCAAAACACTTGCTTATAGGGAATAAACCTTTTAGTTGAGTTAGAACCCTGAAACACACTCAAACAATAAACAATATTAGTACAAATAACTAATATGTTTTGTAATCATCAAAACACACTAAACATGGGTGATTGTAACCTTGGGCCAACACTATTGCTGTGCGTTAGCTTCACTCCAGCCTTGCTTAGCTCCGCTTGGATATCGCTTACTTGCCTGCCTGATTGCCTGCTTGATAATTTAACTATTATTCTTTTCTTGATGTTGTGAAGAGTTTGAAACCACTACTTATATTATTTTTCAAAATTGTATTACTTTCTTGTATTCATGCTAATTCCCTGTATTCGTACCATTTTTCTGTAATCGTATCGATCTCTTGTATCATACCATTTTCATGTATTGTGATATACAACAATGACTGTCTACTGTGCCATCACTTGACATGCTATTACTTGACACCTGACACCTGCATACTATCACCTGACACATGCTTGTTATTACCGACCATACTTAACTCTTGACTTATGGGTTTACTATCAGTCATCATGAATTTATTGAAGGAGGAGATGAATCTTTTGATTCCAGCATCATCGTGGACATATTTATCCTCGAGAGCTGTTCATAGTTCTTTAGCACTCTTATATTCATAATAGATGTTATATAGACTATCAAAGAGTGTACTAAAAATTCTATGAAGATAATGATAGTCAATTTTCTCAGATTTTAAATAGATGTAGGAAGAAGGAGTTGTAGGAGGAGTTTCAACAGGAGAAGATCCAATAGATGATGGTTTAGAAGAAGTGCAAGAATAGTGTCATCTATGGCTGAAATAAGACCTAAAGTGGTCAACCAGTACTTCATCTGATTTGTCCATCTCTTAAAGTATGTGCTGGAGAATTTCTCCGATTTGACATCTTTAAAATGATCAGGATTGGCCATAATGACGGGATGGTGCTACTGAATTCTGTATTTCAAAATTATTTGATAATGCAAGAATTTAGTTTGTATTGGTAGTGTTTAGATTAAAGTTTGTAGAATAAAATAGTTTATAGTCCTTCTTTAATTATGTGCCAATAATTCAAGCAAGATATAATATGATATAGACTTGCCCTTTTAATTTTCCTAATTCGAAATTATAATAATAATAATTTCTAAAAGATTATTCCAATTTTTAAACTAATTTACGTCTAAATTTCTAATTAATAAGTCCAATTAAATTTTAGAAATAAACTAGCAGGATTAATTAACAATTGACTTGTAAGAATAAATAATCTTTAGAATAAATAGCAAGAATTAGACAATTTTGCTTAGCCAAGTTTTTTGTAAGAAGTAGTTAATTTAACTGATGAATGTATGTAGAATCTTGTTATAAGAGTTTATAAATAAGACAAGATTTAAATAATTTAAAATATTTTGTAAAAGATTTTCCTTTCGTAACAGAATAAATAAGATATTCTAATAAAAACAATTAAAAAATTTATAATGAAAAGGATAAGGTTATTAAGTTTATTAAGATTTTTCTAAGATCTTGTAATAAAGTTTTACAATTAAAACAATCAGATTATGAAAAGATTTTTTCTTAAATCTGAAAGATTTAACCTTCTCAGAATTTGAACAAAATGATTTTACTATGCAAGAACTTGTAAGTGATAAATATTAAATTAGATTTGAAGGAATCTTGTAACAGATAAGATAAGATCTAAATAGTTTTAAAAGATCTTATAAATAATTAGTGTAATAAAATGGTTTAATGATATCTCTATGAATAAATGAAAATTTGAAAATAAGATCAAAAAAAAAAAAAACTTTTAGTAGAGTTTAGATCTTGATAGCTTGGTTTTGTGACAAATGTATTTCAATAAATTTGTTTTGAAAATTTTAGCAAGAATAACTGATTTCTATTGCAAGAACAAATTTAACAAACAACAACAACAACGAAGCCATTTGTCCCAAGTATTGGGGTAGGCCACATGAACCAAAGAGATTTACGCCAGATCGGGAACATGGATGAGCTTTCTCCACTAATTCATATCAAGCAATATGCCTTTACTAAGACCTTTAGCCTCTATATCTTGTCATATTACCTCCATCCATGTTTCTTCGATCTGCGCTCTTTTAACTTGCCCTAAATTGATACGTTTTACTCGCCGGACTGGCGCATCTGTAGATATACGTCACACATGACTAAACCATCGTAAGCGGGTTTCTCTCATCTTCTCTTCTATATAGGATACACCTATCTTAATACGAATATCCTCATTTCTCACCTTATCTCTCCGCGTGTTACCACACATGCAACGAAGCATGTGCATCTCTGCTACACTCATCTTTTGGGCATGATGTCTCCATATAGCCCAACATTCTATGCCATATAACAAAGCTGCCCTAATAGCAGTCCGATAAAACTTTCTCTTCAGTTATAATGGAATATTAAAATCACATAAAACTCCTGTTACGCTCCTCCATTTCAACCAGCCGGCTTGGATCCTATGGCTGACATCACTATTGATCTCCCCATCCTTTTGGATAGTAGAACATAATTACTTAAAATGACTGCTTATTGGTATTTCTTGTTCATCTAATCTCACAATAATATCTCTATTCCCTATTTACTGAATTTACACTCCATATACTCTGTTTTGGCCCTACTTAATCTAAAACCTCGAGATTTTAGAGTTTGCCTCCATAATTTCAATTTGGCATTTACCCTAGCTCTCATCTCATTGATTAGGACAATATCATTAGCAAATAGCATATACCACGATATCTCATCTTGAATAACTCTAGTAAGCTCATTCATCACTATTGCAAATAAGAATGGACTCAATGCAGATCCTTGATGCAGTCCAATTGTGATAGAAAAATCACTTGTTATGCCTCCACAAGTCATTTGTCGCTACTCCATCATACATATCCTTGATTATGTCAATATATTTGATGGGGACTCCTTTTTTCATCAATGTCCACTATAATACCTCTCTTAGCACTTTATCATAAGCTTTTTTTAAATCAATAAAGACCATATGTAAATTTCTGTTCCTCTCTCAAAATCGCTCTATAAATTGACTAAGCAAATGAATAGCCTCTGTCGTTGATCGCCCCGGCATGAACCCAAATTGATTCTCTGATATTGTAACATTCTGCCTTAATCTGTATTCAATTACCCTTTTCTAAAGCTTCATGTTGTGACACATGAGTTTTATTCCATGATAGTTTGAACAACTCTGGATATCACCTTTGTTCTTATAGAGAGGTACTAAGGTACTCTTCCTCCACTCATTTGACATCTTTTAGTTAGTCAGATCTTATTAAAGAGATTTGTCGACCATCTTGTAACGCCCCGATCCCAAGGATACGGAGACGTTATGGCGACGTACATACGCGAGGTGAAAACACCCTCACGCGTACGTTAAGCCTCAGTACAGGACATAATCTCCATATACACAAGGGTTCCAGCAGGAAATAAATACAAGAATACCTGTAGAAAGAGGTTAGTGATCATAACAGATAGAACAACAGGATAAATAAGATAACAGTAATAAATCATAAAGATACCTATGAATAGTCTCGATGAGGAATCCCATACCACTGGCAGTTCATACTGGAGCCCGCACTCCAGTCGAACCCATCCGGACATGGCCTACGGTTACCATTATCCAAACGAGATAGTGACCAAATAATAAGTGTTCCCGACGTCACTATTGTGTATACTGTTTTATTATGTTAATTGGAAACCCATGGTCGAGGAGTTCTTATCGGGTGGGTGTATCCCGTGCATACTCGGGACAACGGCCTTATCAGACCCCTGACTGCTGAGACCAGGACCAACCCGCTAGGGCTGTAACATGTAACGGGAATCTCAATGAGCTAAAACAATAACGGGAAACGGGAGCTCATGAGTAACAGACGGTAGCCAGCACTACCCCGTCCCTGCAGTGGGACAAACAATGGATCCAGACATCCACCCGACAAGATCTAGTCAACCGTCAAGTCCCCCCATACCCAAGTTCTCTTTCTTATCTATCACTATACAGTATATCAGGAACAAGTACAGGACATGGTACATGTAACACGATAACATGACATGAGCTCTGTTGATAGCACGAAACACGATAACGGGAAACGGGAAAACAATAGCTGTGGAATTCCACACATTGCATATCAACAGCTCATGTATCCAGTAACGGGAATATCAATATCAGTAACGGGAATTAAGCAATCATAAAACAAGCATACAGGAATAGCATGGAACAATAATACATGTAATAGGAACAGGGATCCATATGACAAGAATAGAGAAACCATACATGCATGTGTAACAGTGATATGCCGAGAATCCATGTAATGATGATAACAAGAATATGACATGCGGTAGTCCGTGCATTGGTATATCCGTGTACCAGTGGAACATATATGTGCAGCAATAATCCGTGTACTCTATCTGTGTATCACTCGTACATATCATAACAGTGGTCAGTGTATTATGGAATATCATGTCTAGTGAACTACCGTAGCCGTGTAAAGATGATACCAGTGCATGAAATAACGGTATCTAGCATGCAAGTCTAGTGACAGTGTAGTGTCATAGCGTATCTGTGGATCAGTCTACCTGTGGCCGTGTACTAGTGTCGCGTATCCATGGACCAGTGGTCATGAACATGATATGATAGTGCCCTGTGTAGTGTATCAGAGGTTGCCATGTCATCGCCTACCGTGGATCATTATACATGTGACGATAGTTATTTAACTATTTTATCATTTTCATCTATCACCTTCCTAAGATTTTAAGCATATGAACATATTATGTGATCGGTTATGGTCACTACACTGTCAGGCTTTACAAACTATGGGTTCCAGTTATTTATTAACAATTTACCGATTTACCCATAAAGCAACCACTCCATTTATTAATCATGAATAAATATATTTACTAAAAAGAAAACACTCACAAACTAGCCACGGGAAGGTAGCTCTCTTTTTCACGATCGCAACGGATCCAGAATCGTCCAAATCGGAGTCCGTATGCTCCCGATATCGTCCGAGCACTAAAAGTAATAAAATGGGGTTAAATATGTAATAAAACATATTAAATGCAAATAATAAATAGTAGCAGGGGGTTTTCTGCAAATTACCTTTATTGGGTTTCGGATGCGGGGTTGGTGAGATAACGGGTCGGGTTTAGATCCAAACCCAAACCCAACTAACTTAAGGTAATAGGTTATGGGTTATTGGGTTTTCCCACTAACTCAAAAGAGTTATTAGGTTTGGGGTTATACCCAAACCCAATAAGGAGGAGGAGGAGCAGCAGCATAAGCTACTGCTTGCTCGGGTGCGGGCCGGCCGGCCAGCTCTGCTGGCCGGCGGCGGCCCCGGCCGCCGGCAGCGACGGCGGCGGTGCAGCCAGCTGAGAGAGAGAGAGAGGGAGAGAGGGATGGAGAGAGATAGAATTAGGGAGAAGAAAGGAAAAGAAAGAAGGAGAAGAAGAAGAACAGGGAGAGAAGAAAAGAAGAAGAGGAAGAAGAAGAAGAGGAGGAGGAGGAGTGTGGCGCGGTCTGGGGGCGCGGTGGAAATTCTAAAATATTAGAAAATGATATTTGAAACTGAAATCGGCTCAATCTGACTACTAGAAAGGTCAAATCAACAT